>VDFB02352978.1:0-18682 GCA_007258455.2 Sequoia sempervirens
TAGTGAGCTTCCTAAGTCACCTCCCATTAGTGATTCACATAAACAAATAAGAGATTTCTTGAAATTTATGATGCAATCTAACAATGTTTTGCAGCAAACAAGATAAAACACAATTGCTCAAACATGTAGGGGACCACAAATCTCTCATGCAACATCACCATTACCTCAACATATTTTTCCTAGTCCTCCTCGATCACCTTTTCATAATAGAATTGAAGATTTTAAGAAGACCCCTGCTAATATATCCATATGGCAACTCATTCAACTATCACCTCCATACAAGTTCCTATTTCAAGAAATGTTACAAATAAAGTAGAAGGAAATACAATCTTATATGAAATCAAACAATGTAACATCCTCCTTTCATTCTACGCAAGCCACATAGTCATAAATCACATTCCCTAAACATGAATTGCCCTCACTTGAGATTCAAAACAAGAATGAATCCTTGATGATAAAGGTGATCATTAATGAAACTATAGTTAGGCACACTCTCATAGGAAATGGAGAAAAAAATAATTTTTGTAGCATTGACCTCCTCGACAAAATTGGCATGGACAAAAGTCTCATTCAACTTAATGATGTTCATATTCATGGCTTTGACAATGTTAATAGGCAACCACTAGGGATGATCACATTACCTATTGAGGTCGGACTTGTATTGGTTCCTACCCCTATCCATATCATGCAAGGACCCCTTTCATACAATATTCTCCTAGGGAGACCATGAATTCATGCTATGAAAGGATTCCCCTCTACTCTCCACCGTACAATGAAATTTGAATACAACAAAAAGATATACATGGTTGAAACAGATGAATGAAGCTATGAATCGTATGATCACAACACTTCCAACTCCCCTAATACCTTTTGTCCAAGATCAAAAGTTGAACCTATATGAGTTGATGCTAATCCTTCAGCTACAACATAACTCTTTAGTGATAATTAGGGGTCGTTATGTTTTACACCTCCTTTCAATAAAGCATCCAAAATCTCACCCTCAAAATCCAAAGAGTCATATACAAATGATTCCTTTTCAGATACAGGTTCTAATGATGATTGGAGTTTTACATCTCCCTTGATAGGTGAATGTAAAATATCACAACCTAAACCAAAATAGCCTTGTGTTTCATATTCTCAACTTCATTCCACATCAACAACATTAACTCATGATAGCGATGGGGGCTATCTAACTCCCATCCCTCATGAGGGGATGATGCATAACTTTAAAAAGGATTTGTGTTCTCATGAAGAAACCAATCCTTCTCAAAAACACAAACCCCCTTCATCTGAATTGAAAGATTTTTATGGTATTGGATACAATCTCCCTCCTACACATGGATACAAGGAACACATGAAGAAAACTGACATATCATACTCTTTCAAGAAAGATCTAGGGTTACCTCCCTTATCTCCATTCTCATTTAGTGTGTGTATGACATATTGCACAAATAAAGGGACATATTCTACTATTGATCAAGAAGGAATCTTGTCAAGACACCTCCAAGATTGTTTGATAACTCTCCCTCCAAAAACATGAAAGAAATTTTACTACAAGAATTCATTTTGCGCATATCACAAAGTTCATGGTCATTCTACTAATGAATGTAAGGTATTAAGCAACAAATTCAACATCTCAAGGAATGTGGTGCTCTTCCTTGTGTTGAAGCACCTAATTCCTCTAACTGATACTTACTTTCATCCTATTCGGCTCACCCTTGCCCTGCACTATGTGGGCGCAAGGGGTTAGTTAGCCTTGTCCTCATATGTCACTTGTTGTTGCCTCTTTTGGCTAGTTTACTGCCTTTCATGAACATAAGAGCAAGCTTGGTATGTGGATGATATGCCTTAAGTTGGCTCACATGTGACATACTACCTTTTTCATGACGTAGCTTATTGGAAACATATGACTTGGCATAGGGATTTCTAAGCTCATGTCTCTTTCTACTTTAAAGCAATTTCTCATAGTAATTTGTGTTAGTAAACCACTTGAAAGTGGAGCATACATGAGTTAATTCATACTTTAATTAATGTGATTTCTTTCTTCTTATGATGCATCCCCTTTCTTTGGTGGTGCGTCATCGGGTCTTGATTTCTAAGAAGAGCATGATATTTCTTTGACTTGTCCTCTTGGGAACATTAGGCACAATGTTCCCTAAGAAGAGACCTTGCATGAACTAAGCAAAATCCTTTTGAATATACATTACACTATTTTGGCATTTACAACAATTGTTATATGACCACCTTGCATAATACAACTTGCATGCCTATGGAGCCATCTTGTTTGTTCATGAGCTCCAAGCATATGAAGTTTTTTTTGTCTCATGAAGCTCAAAAATCATTTTTGTGTGACACCTTATTAAAGTTATTAGGAGTATAACTTTGGTATGGTTGAGTGGGAAGCCTAATCTGAGGCATGACTTTCCCCATAGCCACTTGCGTGTGTGTGAGTGCATACCAACCATGAGTGTATGTTTCTCACCTTTTAGGACTTCTCACCTGGTGGATAGCCAAGAGTTCCATCACCTCAGAGTGAGTATGCATTTTTCGGACAAACAACCTAGACCTAGTCCACATCGCATTGGACAAATGGTCAAAGCTTGATCCACATTTTTTTGTTTTTGCTTCTTTCTTCTAGTTATTGACATTGCATGATCATGTATCTTTTTTGCTACATATCATACACCTCATGTGTGTTTGTTCATGCTTATGTTGGTTTGACATAGGATCTTGGATCCTGGGGGCTTGACCACCTCCTTTGATCTTTGTCATCCTTTTTCGTCTGCATTGGTACGATTGGACCCCTCTTGAATGTCTACTTTAGTGTGAGTTTGAAGAAAGTTCATCCTCTCACTAAAGTGGGGGCTAAATGGAGTCACCAAAAAAGTACTCCTTTTTCCTTGCTTGGTTTGGGAATAATTAATGATAAATAGGACCTATTGTTGCCTTGATCTAGTGTTGTGAGGTGTTTTGCACATCCACATAAGGTCTTGGGCCCTTTTTAAGCTAAATTAACCTAACTCTTTCCTAATTTAATGTTGTAACATGTATTTATTTACATCTTCACATTAAATTTGGGAGGCTTATAAATCAAGTGGACCTAATCTAGTGTTGTAATGTGTTTTACACATTCACATGGGATTTTGGGCCCTTCTAAGCTAAATAGACCCAATTTTTCCTTAATTTAGTGTTATAAAGTGTATTTACAACACTTTCACATTGGATTTTGGGACTCATTACTTATGACCTTCTAGCATCACCATTGCATTTATTCATCTTTTCTTTTATTCATTTTGCACATCACACTGTGTTTTCCAATTCATTGTCTTTCCAAGTCTAAACTTGGTGGTGAACCCCTCATTCAACCTTAATTAATCTCTAAAAATATCCTAGGATACCTTATTTTCATATATTTCTCTCCATTCTTTATTGGATTGAGATCACTAAGGTGTCCTTGAGTGTATCAAGTGTGAAATCAGATCCCTATCCTTGTGTTTATGCCTCAAAGGTGGGGAGCATACATGTCCCTTGGTTACACCCACCAATTTAACCTCAATATTATCAAGCTAGGTCACCTTACGCTTGGATGGGGTTGGGATTATTCCTAGTGCTTGGTATACTACAAATGGCATGACATTACTGGAGGCTCCTAAATCTAGCAGGCAGTTATGCAGATTTTTACCAAACATGCGGGGTCAGTAGGAAAGGAGGAGTTTCTAGTCTTCCTTCGAACAATCCTATAGAAGAATCGACTTGGGCTACCTAGACCTTGTCCTTTTTATTGGCTTTATCCTTTGTTTGAGTCACATTTTGTTCCTTGATTGGTTGCTTATCTAATTGCAGAATTTTACTGGGCAGTTGTTCATGCATCTTTCAGTGGATTTCTCTTATTACAGGCTCGTTATTAGAGATGTCAAATGAGACTCTCTTTGTAGCTACCTCTTGGGCTGGTTTTGATAAGGTAGTCACATTCAATGATCTAAAGAAGGAATTCCTAATGGCAAGTACTCTTAGCAGCTCAAAAACTAATAGGCTTACTTTAACCTTCTTCAATTCTTCTACCACATACTCTCCCATTTGTTCAACATCTACCTAGGATGAACTGCCTTGGGCAGGATTAGCAGGTTGTTCTTTAGTTGGATCAAGCTACCTATTCCTATTGAAATATTGATTTTGCACCCTAGGGTAAGGTGGGTTGTTACTAGCATTTGGGTCAGGTGGCGTATTGAAATTGTTGGGTTGTATAGAGGTCATAAATGAACCACCAACTTTCCTATTTCTCAGGTTATAAGGGGTGGTGCATTGATGGAACATGTGAACTTCTTCCTCTCATTGTTCTTCCTCATCTTTAGGACCATTATCTATTGAATCAAACATTTGAGATAGGGTTCCTTCGTTACTTACGTCTTTCACTTTGTTGCCTTTTCTACAGCCTATTTCTCAGGCTCGTTCTTGTCACTATGAGGGAAAGGCGCTTGGTTGACAACCAAGACTGAATCATAAGACTCTGAGGGGAGGGGACTATTTCCCTAAAACTTGAGTTGTCAACAACATTTTGCACCTCCACTTGAATGATCGCAACATCAGTTTGGAACTCTGGACACTCGAGCTTAGAATGTCTATTAGTTTGATGGATTCTACACCATCCAGATAACACTGCCTCAGCCAAGTATACTCTACTTTTTTATTTATCCATACTGCTAGGTGGGTCGAGTGGTGTAGGCACCCCACCATTGTTGGGTCTAGTATTCCACATTCTATTTTTCCCTTGGGGCTGCCTTCTTTCAAAGTTCTGTCTAGAATCTTGACCTTGTTCATAATTCTATCCTGAAGATGGTCCTGAATCACGACTATCTCTATGGTAGTTGGCTTGAATGATCCTTTGAGAAGATTGCAATTGATTGTTTTGATTCCTCAAATGATTTACTTCAGTGGATAGCTTCTTCACTTGCTCAACCAATTCGTCATTTCGTTCCTTTTCTAAATTGGTCTGCATTGATGCTGAATTTTGAAAGAAAATAGGGTGAGTTGCAGACAAGTTTTGCTGGGTAGTTGAAGGTTCAAAGTTTTGCAAGTATGAAGGGACGTGGGGCTACTATAAATAATCTACTGATTCAAAGTTTGCAGATAACTTGGTGTGGGTGGAGCCTGGTTCAATGGAGGCTCTGGATGTGGTACGATGGGCAGTTGAGGAACCTAATTCATCAATGGAGTTTGATGGGCTAAGGCATGGCTGAGTCCATGAATTTTTCCTAGATTAGCATTAGGTCCCAAGGAAGGTAATGGTCCAACCAAGTGCTACCCAAAATCTATGCTTGCCTTTACTACTTCTACATAAGCGTCTACCAAATGTGCAAGGGGTTGGTGCATTCGTTTAACCAAGGTTCATGTGAGATTATCTAGGGTAGCATAATAGACAAATATTGCTAAGGAATCATTAACCATGTAAGGAGGACGCAACCTTGAATATGCTCGATGAAATATATGATTGAATGAGTTGATTGGCTCATTAACTTCCCTTCTAACTGACATGAATTGTTGATATAAGTTTGTGGGGCTAACTGAGATTTTTAATTTCTACGAGAATGTATCCTTCAGGAGGTCCCAAGAGGTGATGGATCCTATAGGTAGATGCATATAACAGTAAAATGCTTCATCTCCCAGTGAATAAGGGAAGATCCTGCATGTGACATCTTCATGTTCAATTTGCATGTCCTTGAGGGTTGTTTGAAAAATCTTGATGTGTTCTTCAGCTGTCCTTTGAGAAACATTTGGATGGAACTTGGAGCAAAAAATTTCTAGATTCTTGTGCATGTCACAATAGTCATTGAAGGAAAATAGTGATGTATTTTTGACCCACCAAGCCATTGGTGGAGGTGGGGATGGTAATGGCTAAGTTGTAGCAACCTATGGCTGAGGTATGGCAATTGTAACAGTGTTTTGGATGCGGTTGGTAAATGGAGAAAAGGTTGGTTGGAGTGAAGGAGAAGATAGGGTGAAGGGGTTGGAGGAGATGGAGGTTGAATGAGTGATGTTGATACTAAAGCTTCCCCTTACTTGGCTCTCCTAGCCTTGGTAGGGATCTTTAGTTCTTGAAATTCTCCCTTATTTGGTGTAGATTTGGTTACCCTATGAAATCTTTGTGGGGAGAAAGACCCAATTTGATCTAGCTTTGTCCAGCTGCCCTCCTTCTAGTGCCAATTCTATTGATGGGTGTTTTTGCACTTCTGAACACAGACAAAACACAAGTGTAATGTCTCTCTTGAAAGGTAAAAATTTGCAACCCAATTTCATATAACTACCCCAAGGTCTCTCAGATGTCAGGTCATGACCATGTAAAAAATATCTTAGTTGTTGATGTTTGATTTGTTGGTAATCACAAGGGGCCTTTATGGCTCAAAAAGCGTGGAGTTATGGGTCTGTAACAAAGTTTCAAAGTTCTGGAAATTATGAATAGTGATAGCGAATATTAAGACAACAGTCTGAAAAATTGTTTTAATCATTAGATCTAGCTTATGTAGTAATGCTGGGAACTTATGTTTAATTCATATATTAAAAGAAAATTCAAAAGGTTGAAGGGTTTAGAAGTTATCCCAATTCTAAAACTATGAATAACAATAACAATAGCTAATATTGTAGTAGAAAGACTTCCAAAACTAAGTTTTTCTTAACCAAGAATCATCTATAGTATAACAGAACTAGTGCAATATTCTAAGGTTCTTTGCAGATTTTTAGACTGTATCATTCATCTCTTTAACATAAATAAACAGTCGAACTTAGGTGCAGCAAATAAATGAGCTCAGACTAACTTTAAGCAATAATTTATCATCAATAAATTAATAAATGTATGAGATGGAAGTGCATCAAATACTACAACATACAACCACCATTAAAGTTGAACATGAACTAACAAATTGAAAATGAACTAAACAATAAATAGACAAGTTGAAATAAACATTTGGAGGCTGAATCATGCAAACACAATGAGAAAACTCAAAGAAGCCATCAACTTCAATGCTTTTATTTATATATTGCAACAGAGTGTCTTTACACAACAACTCATCTCTCTCTTTGAAAATGAGAGGATGCCCCTATTTATAGTTTTCAAAAAGTAGAATGAATGGTCAAGATTACTTTATAATGAATGACTCAGATTCATTATAGGTTAGGGTTTTCACATCACCCAATATGAGTACAAAATTTACAATATAAAATAGGCTATTTTGTCTTTTTCCCTATTTTGTCCTCTAGCTACCTTTTCAAATATCCATCATTTATTATAAGATTTCCAACTTCTTTTTGCAATAGGGCATAATGGACAAATTTGTCGATGGTAGCCAAGAGCTTCTTTTCCTCCAAGAAGTAAAATTTTGAGATCTAGAAGGTGACCCTCTTAAATCCTTCCACCATTTCATCGCAATGCTTTATGCACGTTTCTCCCACCTTGATCATTTGTTCTAATTCTGAGTAATCTTGCACAATCATGAAGTCTGCCAACAAAGTGTCGTCAGTTCCCTATTCCATTCTCTTATGGAACTCCTGCTTTATAGCCTCTCGATCTAACTCTTGTGCTAGCATCTTATATCCTATCACTAGTTCTAAGAGATCAACACATTCAACCAAGTGAGCCATGACTCAAGCATGATTAGCTTCCAATTCAATCAAAGATTTCTCTAGAACTCCTTTTTTGTATTCACAATTGAGTAGCCATGCCTTGAGCAGCCAGTGATCTTATTTTGACAAGGCCAACTCTTTCTCTCCCAAATCTCTACAGAGAGCTTGAGAATGCTCTCTAGCTTGGGGTATGTGATCCTATAAAGTTCAATAAATTCTTTACACACCTCAACCTCTTTTCCAACTTCCTTTTGTAGGACCAGATAGTCATTATGAATCTTGGTCTCACAATGAATTTCCTTATTTCCCATGTCTATGACCCTTTTGAACCAATCAGTGGTGGACTTGGTCTATTTCTTCATCTTCTCCATTTTATTGATTTCTTCTTTTGACAGCAAGGCGGGTGGTGGTGATTCCATTGCGTCTTCTTCCCTGATCATGGTCCACTGTTGTATGTAGACAGTTAATTTTGCCACCTATGCTTTTAACTCTTCCTTTTTGGATTCATCCTTATTCATTTGTTGGAGGATTGTGGAGATGGACCCTTGAAAGTCATCATTTTTCTAGGCTCAGATGTAGGGCCTAAATTAATCATATTTTATTGATAGTCCTTTCCCTAAAGGGTGTTAGTGTCCTTGTCTACTGTCGGAGTTTCCACCTACAGTATCAGTGATCCCGACATGTAAGTTGTGATGTGTGATCTCACTTTGGGATTTTTCTTTTCTCGCATCTTCACTTGAGCTCAAGCCAATATGGCTTCTAGATGGGCCTTAGGATCCAGGAGCATGGGATCCTTTCTTTTAAGTTGTTGCTCCAGCCATGAGGGGACTTCTACTTGAGGGTTAGGGGATGTAGTGGTGAATTCATTATCCCCTTCATCCTTATCTTTTGATAGCTCTTCCTCTTCATTCCCAAGAGCATCTTCAATGTTTTCATCTTCTTTGTCTTTCGCTTCTTCTTTCATTATTTCCTTCCCTTTATTAGGATCAATGGACTCTACATTTCCATCATTAATGTTTTGTTCTTACTCTGGTCTACTACTTTCTCCATGCTCCATTTCAACTTCTGGATCGGGCTCAACATCTTTCCTATCTATATTCTCCTCCTCTTTATTTGGCTCTCCCTTGGGAGGCACTTCTTTGTCTTGAAGGTCCTTATCTTGTCTGGTGTCAGGGAGTTCATTAATTTTTTCTAGATCAACCTCTGTATCAGTTCTCCCTTTCTCAGAGTGGTGTTCCCTTAGGCTCGCCTCTTTATCATCATGTCCTTCAGGATGCTCACCTGCAGGCTCTTGATCGGAGATCTCCACATCATAGTAAGTATCAAACTTACTTGTTTCTCCATCCTTAGGTGTTTGTCACCCTTCTTCATTTGAGGCCACTTCATCTAAATCAATTATCAAACCCTCCTTAATGTGCTCATAATATTCATCGTGATCTAAGTCCTTAAGCTCCTTAGAGACATTTGCAACCTCTTTGGGTTGTTTCCCACTTAACCTCTGCATATCCTCATAGATCTGCATTGTGGCTTCCATTTTAGGTGGCTCAATAGGAGGTGGATGGATGAGTAGTGCTGCAACAAGTTGAGCCATGAGCATTTTAACCTAAAGGTTCAAAATAAACTCAAAGAATTGAGGTGGCACATTTTGTAAGTAAGATACAAAATTCTCAAGCAAAGTGATAGATGACATGGAATTTGTAGGCATATAAGGTGGCAGGGTGGGGATAGTGGGCAATGGAGGAGGGAGCGGGGAAGTAGTGGAGGAAGAAGAGTCAAGGACAACCACTGGAGTAGTTGGAGAAGCGACGGTGAGGTGGACAGAGATATCCACCATGGGCAGAGATGATACTAGTAATGATTGAGGAGTTGAAGGAGATGTTGTAGTAGCAATGGCAGTTGGAAGTGCAGAGGTGGTTGGTGGAGGTGACCGTGATTGCTTTTTTTCTTCCTATGGAGGAGACCCTTCCTCCTGGATGATAGGCATATCGGGAACAAAGGTTCCCATCCTTTTAGGCTTCTTTGGTGGTATTTTCCCCTCGACAACCTTCTTGGTATATACTTTATGCTTGGGTTGATGTTTCGATATGTCCTTTCTTTTCCTCGATTTGGTGATAGGAAGAGACTTAGGAGCCTCACCTAAAGAGCCCACAGTGGCACCACTATCTGTTTCACTTTCAATTTCATCTTCTAATTCCCCATATGTCAATTTTGTGCCATGTTGTTGCAATTGGGCAACTTGATCATTGAGCCACTTTTTAGTTCTTTTTTCCACTAGAAGGATGATAGTATCTAAATATTTGACCTCCAGCTCTTTCCAATTAATAACTAGCAATGAAACATTAGCTAAAGCATTGTCTCTCTCATCAAGAACATTATCATCTTCCACCACTTGATCAAGAACTAGGAACAAATTAATAGACTTTACAAATTTTGTAGTCATTCTCATGTAGTACCTCCTCCTAACCTCATGGTCACCATCGCAATTTTCCCATAAGTCCTCGATGTAGGGCCTATGAGCATATTGCCTCCCAACCTATTTCTTTAATTTTCCAAGATGATCCAAACCTCCTCTTTCTATATGTAATTCTAGGTTATACTCTACAAGCTCTTTCTCTAAGTATTATACATATGGGGCAGCAGGGCACACATACATTCCTTGGTTGAAAGCAATGGGATATGGGACCCCAACACAGTGCTTGTTATGCAATAAAGTGTGGGAATTTTGTGACTACCAAGTGAGCTCCAACAAGATTATTCTTTCATTAGGATACCAAGGCAGCTGATAGGGAAACCCTGAGAACCCTTCTGCCCTTATGTAAGTGAACTTAGGGAACTGGATAAACCAGTACCCAAAACCCTTTACTATTGCTTTGGTGTTGTGTGACATCCTTCTGTGATAGTCCCTTGACAGAGTCTGAACAATGTGCAAGACGAAAGCGTCATTGACCCGCCCGTAATCCTTCTTATAATTTTTGTATTGCAATTGTAGGTAGCAATTATAAATAGAATTCTACCCTTTCTTCATTCCCAGTTGACCAACACAATCCATTCCCTTGTATGGAAAGGTGACTGCTAGAAGATACACAATATAGGAGGTCATATAGAACTCCTAGGTCTTCTTTACTACCATAAATTGTTTGTGCAAGTTCTCACTGGTGATCTTCATCCAGTGAAACTTGGCTTCTCCTCTGAGGATCTCTTCCACAAAGTATAACATCCACTCCTCAAAAAGTGTTGAAGTGGGGAGGCCTATTACTCTACTCAAGAGTGTTACTAGGTCATTGGTTTTCTCCATGAAGTCACTTCAATGTAGCTTTTGGGGTACCTTATTGGCACTACCCCTCTTCTTGATCAACCATGTTTGATTGATGGTTCTTTTGCAGCTTGTGGGGTCTTGTTTCCAGACATTCAAAGCACATTCCTTCACTGTCTCCTCCATTTTGTCATACAAGGGGATGCCAAATGTCCTCTCGATCGACATAGGTGTCAAATCGACTAGTACTCACCCATCCACAGTCACTATCCTCCTAGATTGCTAGTGATAACATTCTCTACTTGTAAATATTAGCTCTGGGTTGATTAGGGATGGAGGAAAACCTATTGCTTTCGCGATCCCACTCTTCTTTATTCTTAAGGCCTTGTCAATTATTGGATTGACCATGACCCATTGTCTAAATTCATCGATGCTTACATGACCCAAGTCCATATCTGTTCCTTTGTCCCAATTGGAAGTGATTTTGAAATGCATTCTACACCATGGAACTTTTACTTCATCTTGGCCTTTTCCTCTTTTCCTCTGGTAGCCTTTGTAGCTTTCCTTCCCTTGTCAGATTTATCAACTGGTTTCTCCACTAGTTCCATAAATCTTGCATAAAGAATGCATAGTAAGTGCCTACATGAATTAAGGGGGGAAAATAATTAGTTAAATCATTCCACAATGTCATTGAATGCATCCACATACCCGAGAGAGATCATTACATTCATCAAATTTTATCATTTTGTGCTCATTCATGAGGTTTGTAGATTTGTGGGTTTGGAAATGCGGGTTTCCGCCTAACAAAAGCCACCAGGGTAAATGTTGTTAGAAGTGGCTTTGGGAGGACAAAGTTTCACAAACAGAGTTTCGATGATAAATTCTTGTAATGTTTAAATATCAAGCAATTTTAATGGGAACTCATTAGGCACGTGGAGAAATATGGATTGGAGCACTTGGAATCATTTCTCTTTGTCAAAGTAACCTTTTAAGTGCATGCAAAGATGGATGATGCGGTAGCTAGTGGGTGGAAGTCCATTTGAACTCTACCATAAGAAACATCCTTGGGAACACGATGACTTGCAAGTGGAGTTCCACATAGCAGGACTTGCAATGTTGCCTTAGTCAATTTTGGCTTTAAAACATTTTTGGTACGTGAAAAAGTCATGAAGAATCATGATTAATCATCTTAGCTAAAGATTTCATCACTTTGTGGGTCGCAAAACTTTGGAATGTGGAAGCTGCTCATGCAAGTGTTGTCAGTCATATTTCAGTAGTGAGACAACCTCAAGCAGACGGAAGTCCGCAAGTGAAGTTTCGCGTGTTATGACCTGCAAAGGCATTTTATCTCCAGATTTTCACATTTTGCTCAAGTGGGTCAGAGTGAGATCGTCGACTTTGTTCTTACATCATTAATGGTTGGATTTAGGCATTTGCAGAAAGTTTCAAAGTAGAGACTGTTAGGCAAGGTGTGGTATTTGATTTTTTGTTAAATAACCGTTCAGGGAGGACGTACTTCCATTGACAGTGACCAGCAAGGGTAGACCCGCATAGGTCTATTGACTTAGTAATTTCCAATGTTTTGAGTTGGCATGATGCTCACAGAGGCAGTCAGTGTGGGAGATGCATGGTAGGAAGTCGCCATGGCTTTGTCATTAGCAACAACCTGAGCGAAGCAGCAGTCCACACATGGGGATCCGCTAAGCGAACCCTGCATTAGCTTAAGGACTTAGTCAATTTTGTCATGTTGGAGGAAATGATTAGGGAAGAGTTCACAAGGTGAATAGTCATAAAAGGTTCATCGTAAACGGCAGCTAGAATAGGACTGACTTTCGCACACAAAAACCCACCATAGAAAACCCATAGTAGGCCGAAGACTTGGTTGTTTGGCACTTTGCATTGAAAAAGGCAATGGTGAAAGGATAGGCGGGATCCGCTAGTCAGGTGGATGTTGGTGCTTTGACACAAGGACTCGACCAAAGTAAGATGCACTCCCGCACGTAAGATCCTGCACAGAAGAAGTTGTGGATGCGTTAATTCTATGATTTGAGGACTTTGCCGATTTTGACCACGATGGACCTAGCCACAGGTAGGAGGGGTGTGAGGGTGTTAGCATTCTTTCTGTTTAAGAATGGCACCTCAAAGGTAGGTTTCTCGAAGGACAACTTGCACTGTTGCAGTGCTCAGAGGCTTTAAACTCTAAGGTTTTAATGTTATTTATCAAGCTTAAATTCATAAATTTAAATGAGTGTGTAGCCTAAAAACCCTAAACGCATGACCTCCAATGAATTTGACAACACAAAAGTCAAGAATGGGGGAAAGCACCTACCTATATCACGCATGTGGGGAGGGTAGAAGATGATTTGGTCCTCAAGCTTTCCCACATGCACAATAATCCTTTTAGCTCTCTAAATTCAAATTTTTTTGATGAAAATGACAGGTGGAGGCCCTATTTATAAGTCTTAGCACCATAAATGTAAAGCATTAATTACAGGTTTTTGAAATGCACACAGTAGGTGGGAGTGTAGAAACCCGATGAGTGAAAGTTGCGGGAGAAAAGGTTGTGTAGAGAAATAGAGTATGAAAGCAGTGCGTGGAAAGTATCCTATGGAAAAACATATGGAGAATGTTGTTAGAAACAATGAAGCAGTGCTAGAAGTCTGCAAGAGGAAACCCACAAATAGCAAAGGATGGTGCAACTTTTGGGTGATGGAAACCCGTAAAAAAATTTCCGCAAAAGCTTGAAACCTGCCTGGACCCTAGTGAATGACTTGATCAAGATGGAATTTGTACTCAAAGGCTTATTTACCAATCCAATCCCAAAATAGGGGCACAAAAGAGAGGGTCCCTGATCCAAGCAGGGAGTGTGTGTAGAAGGCACAACATCATGTACACTAATTTTTTCTATAATTAAATCACAATGCTTTCCAATTTTTCCATCTTTTAGAGAATAAGCAACATTCTTAAATATTTTAACATCCACTAATTGTTGCCCAAAATCATTATCAACACTTTCATGCATGCAAACTCTTAAGAATGAAAGCTTGCCACAACTAGTGCATTGTCCAAAAATACATGAACTTAAAATAATTTCCCATTAGATCTTTCACAAAACAAACTTGATATAAAATCCCTTATTGTTTCAAGTGACATATTAATACCACATTCTTGCATAATCATGTTAGTATGTAAACTACAATGTATATATTGAAAAACATCATAAAAATAATGAAATTGAACATGTGTTTTACAACAACAAGATATTAGTTGCTTATTAATTTTTACATACCAAGGTTTACATTTTTCAAAAGACCTTTGAATTATTTTAATATTACCAGGTAACACTAAATCACCACAAAATTTTCTATAAAATTCAGTTTGTGTTGTATCTAAAAGGTGTTTTGGATGAGGATCACAAACTTTGGACCCCACTCTTAATTTTAAAACATCTCTAGCATTAGATGATACCCTAGTATTATCATGCCAATATTTTTCAATCAAAGATTTGATTTCAACATTCACTTTCATGTTAGGCCTTGGGAGTCAACCACTAAAACTCCAACATTGGTTGATTGAATCATTTTCTATACTCTCTTCTTTTTTCCGCTCTTAGCAATGTTTTAGGATGTATTTTAAGAATTTCACTAATATTGCTTACCATTATTTTATTCAAAGCTGCTTTATTAACTATAGTAGTTGTTATATCTCTTCTTGATGCATTCTTATCTTTAGATCGACTATATTTTCCAATAGACTCAATGGCACTAGCAACAATAGACATAACATTTTTTAGTGATTGATCTTTTCTTCTTGGTCTAACAAAAATGCCTAACTTTTTTATTACTTTTCTCATTTTTCGCATTCTCATCAATTGCATCATTAGTTGACATTGAAATGAAAGTTTTTTTATGATAAAAGAATTCTTTGTATAATCTATTGGCATGTGTTCTTATTTGTCTCCAAGAAATATTACCAGGAAGATTATCCAAAACATCACTTTCAATTGTAAAAAAATATTTTTATTTTCAACATCACATCCTAGATTTTCATTTTCATTTTCATTTTCATCAACTAAACAGTTTTCATTTTCATTTTCAACAAAAGGATCATTCTCATTTTCATTTTCAACAAAAGAATTTTCATTTTCATTTTCAAATTCATTTTCAACAATTTGTATAAAATCCT
This sequence comes from Sequoia sempervirens, assembly GCA_007258455.2. Taxonomy (NCBI): domain Eukaryota; kingdom Viridiplantae; phylum Streptophyta; class Pinopsida; order Cupressales; family Cupressaceae; genus Sequoia; species Sequoia sempervirens. The sequence goes on from VDFB02352978.1 coordinate 15,053, forward strand.
CTTCTCTACGAATATTATCAATGTCAACATCCTTAAGTCTAGCATCTTGTAAAAATTCTACAAAAAAAATTTCCATTTCACTAAAATGTGGATTTGAAGACATACCTAGATTTGTGCCTATTGAAACATTCTCCATAGCATTGAAAGGGGGATTTGAAGACATACTAGGACTAGTTTGTATAATCATATTATTTTCCAAATTGACTTCTTACAAATTAGCATTGTCTACAACCATGGTCTCCTCAATTTTTTTATCCTCATTAGTTGTGGAATTGGATGCTTTAGCATTATTCTATCTCTTTTCCTTTTTGCCTCTTTCTCTTTCCTTGCTTCAATTTCCTTAGGAGTTAATGCCTTCCTATCTTTCCTCTTATTATGAGCTTGTGAACCCATGATTATAAAATTCTCAAGCACAAATGAATGTCAATAGTGAAATTCTTCCTCTTTTGTTCCTCCAAACGAGTATAAAACAAACATAATTCCACTAAAAAAATTGTTCCCATGATGCCTCCTTTCAAAAATTCAATCCAAATTGCAAGTTGAAGACCTGTAAAGAAAAAACTTGATAGGAACTAGGTGAATTTGTCACAGTCGGCTGTACATATGAAATTGCAGAACTCACAGTAACAGTTTGCTAGTAAAATTTTTTAAAAAGGGTAAAAATAGAAATGGGATCCCGATTTACAAAACAAGATCCTGTTTTGTAAACGAGATCTCGTTTCTTAAAAATTGAATTTGTGGTTGGGTTTTTGGATTTTTTTTGGTTCAAGAAAAGCCTTGGGGATCTGAACCTAGGCTTTGGATCTGGTTGCACCTGCAAGTTGAAGGTCCTAACAATGTCACAGGAAAATAGTGACTTTGGACATATGTCTGAAGACTTCTTTTGTAGAATTTTTTAACGAAATTAAAACCCACTATAGATGAGACAATGCAGATTCTATTTTTTTTTACAATTGGATTATTTTTTCTAGTTTTCAATTAATTTCTGATGAAGCTGGTACATAAACTTGAAATATCAAGGTTTTTTACCATTTTAATAACTTTTTGTTAAAATATTTTTTTGTAAAACAAATTGCACGAAAAATGTACTTTAGATAATTTTTTTCAATTTAAAAAAAATTAAAAATATAAGTTTAGGTTATCTTATGACGCATTAATGCATGATTTTCATTTAGAAAAAATACAATTATTTAGGGTCAAAATATGATGACGCATTAATGCATGGTATGGGAAAAAAAAAGTGACTTTTAAATAGTGCTTTAGAAACTCCTTGAAAATCAATTTGTACAATCTGGGTATTGAAATAACTTACATATTTGGAAACTAGACTCCGATCACTACATTTTATGATTAGTGAGTTTTTTAAAGATTTCATCTCTAAGTGCTCCAAATTTTAAGGTCAAATGTGTCAAATTCTGAAAATCAAGGAAACACTTCTACGCTTTTGCTAAAAAGTGGACTCCAACTTTGTCGACTTTAGTTAGGTAATTGGGTAATCGAGTATTCAAGAAAATTAAGTGTTCATGCAAAAAAGAGAGGAAGAAAACACCTTCTTAATCTTCACTTGACAAAATCAAAATCTACTTTGTTAGCCAATTCATTCAAAGTCACATTTTCTTTACAAAACCTTCACCCAAGCATTCAATTTTGCAATTAGAGTTCCAAAATTCAATAGAATCCTCAAAACACCATAAATTTCTTCAATTCAACCAGAAAAAAAAAACACAAAGTTTTCCCCCTTCAAATTTTGTCAATCCATTATTGATTGTCCCCATCATTCCTCAATGACACTTACAAACTATCAAACTCCAAATTTTTCTTCCCAAGACACAAAAAATGATTCAAACACTTGGAACAACATTGTATTATTAGAATCAATCCCAAACACCAAATTAAACACCACAAATTTGAGAACTCACAAAGTAGTCTATTCTAACCAACCTAATTGGGCTTCCACTTATCAAGTTATCTTGCTCTTGCAACAATAAAGAATTTCTTGACTCCAAATGTGATCCAATAGAATTAAAGACCCCACAATTGAACCTTCTTCAAAGTTTTTTATGACCAGTCAAAAAGGAAAATATCAAAACTCTACAAATGTTGTCCTAAATAGGACTGTGGTAACTTACTGCCAAATAGGACAATCAAGAGATAGATTCAAAAAAAAATTCAAATTTACCAATAAAAATCTTGAAATCAATTCATTATACATCTAAGCACCATTCAATAACAATATAACTCATGAAGAAGTCAATAACTACAAACAAACTCATGAAATCACTTTGTACACTGTCTTTACCAGTCCTTTTCATGTTTTACAGACTTAGGCTTATTAATTTTGTTATCCCTAAACACAAATATCCTTCACCATTATTTAAAAAATCTCATTTTAGATTTCAATAAGCTTTATTTACCATTAAAATCTCATTTCCAAGAGAATTTCATAAAACCATAGATGTTAACTTCATAAATTTCTATTTTACCAATCAAAACACAAGTTTACAGTCTGAAACTTTAATTCTTCCACCCACTAATCTTAATCATTTGATATAAAACACAAAGAACATGAAAATAGATGCTATAAAGATTCTTTCCACTGAAAATGAGAATTTTCCCATGGTTAAAATGTGAGAAACATAAAAACTTAAGTTTTTGTTTACACTAAAGAGGGTTTTTAACAATTTTAAGAAAAAATGTCTATATCTTGCTTAAAATAAAGCCAAAATGCAAACAAATCCAATAGGAAGGTGATTGACATATCTACCACGTGCAAACAAGTTATCATCAATTCCATCCTGTACAATGGTTGTACAGTGCCTGGAAATTAAGAATTTCAGAAGAAAATTGCTTAAAATCAAAGATTTCCTTTATTCTATCTTCTCATTTCAATCACCCTCAAAGCTTCAAATGTACAAAAGGCCTTTTATAGGCAATAAAACATTACTCATTACTTTCTAACTTCCTCCCACGATGAAAACTAACTCGACCGTTTACCTACCCCACCTTTACATCTTTTTTTTGCATTTTTTCCCTTTGGCAATTTTCCCAATTTTTTTGCAATTTTTAACAACTTTTACAAAAAAAAATTCAAATTTGACACAAACCTTTAATATTGACCTCCTATTGAAATTGACCTCAAATACCTTAATACAAGGTAAGAACATCAAAATAGAAACAAATTTCAAAAAATTTCATATGGAGGCATAAATTTGTGAAGGTGCTCCTGCACCAATATTGTATATTTATAATTTATTTAACTCCAAGGGAAACCAATGCTTAAATCTTATTTTAAATCAAATCTACTATAATAAATAATATACTTAACAACATGTGTATAAATGAATGATAAGCCTTTACAAAATGAATAAATGACACAAGAGTTCCCAAAATGGGTTAATCATCTTATTACAACAAAAAATACACTTACAAATAATTCAGTCTGCTAGAAATTTCAAGAAAAATGCAAGAATATTTTAACATAAATATAGAAAATAAAATTATAACTCTTATGTACTAAGAGAGTGACCTAAATTGTAGACAAATAGGCATTGTACAAGTTACATAAACAACAAATGAATGAAGCCCAAATACAATCTTTTTATGAGATTGCTACAATTGGTTTAGGGCTTT
>VDFB02352980.1:0-12696 GCA_007258455.2 Sequoia sempervirens
CTCTTTCCAATCACCATGTTCCTGATGTGCGAAAGGTAAGAGCATACGAAGATGTAAAGTTCCTTTCTAGAATGGTGTTTAGTTTTTGCATTTAACCCAGATTGAGAGACTTCATATATTGAAACATGTTAAGCAAATTGCATGAAGTGTAGATATTCAAAGGAAAGGATACATGAGAATGAGAAGTTCATATTTTCTACACATTACAATGAGAGCAGTTCATTTTTGCAACGTTTCTATTCATCATAGTCTATAACAGCACTAAACTGGAAAACCACTTTACTAAGCCTCTTTGTGACAGTCAGAATGATACTCAGAAATATTATCTAGACTGTAACAGCACTAGGGAAAGCACTTTTCTGAGTTTCAACACTTTGAATATTTGAAGTCCAGCATGCCAAATGCGCCTTAGCTACTTGAGGATGGCTAAAAGTCTACTAAGTGTTGCAAATTTGAAGCTCAAACCCCCATATGCACCCTTGCAAGCTTGAAAGGCCTTAAAAAAATCTAAGTATGGGAAATTTGAAGTAGGCCTCCTTGAATGAGCCTTTGACTTGGAGGAAGCCTTAAAAAAATCTAAGTATGGAAAATTTGAAGTAGACCCCCTTGAATGCGCCTTAACTTGGGTGAGAGCTTAAAAAGTTTCTAAGGCATTTAAACTTGAAGTAGGCACCTCTATATGCACCTAACCTTGAGAAGGGAATGTTGAAAGATTTCTAACTGTGAAAAGCTCAAAGCTTGAGGGGTCATTTGCGCCTTGACTTGTAGGAAGAGTTGGAAAATATTCAGAGTGTTGAAACTTGGAGTAGCTACCCCTAAATGCGCCTTCACTTGGAGATGAAGTTTGAAATTTTTTGTAAGTGTGGTAAACTTAAAGCTACTACCCCCAAATGCGCCTAGGTCAAGAATTGAGTATTGGAATTTTTCTAAGTCATGCAAATTGAAAGTAGGACCTAGTAAATGCGCCCTTCAAAAGGATGAGTTCAAAATTTGTCTAAGGCAAAGACATTAGAAGTAGAAGGGATGGTATGCGCCAAGCTTGAAGAGGAGTTGGTAGTGATATTTTCTAAGGCTAAGAAAGTGAAAGTCGGACCCCTTGAGTGCGCCCTTGGAGAGAGATGCCTGGAGATTTTGGCTGTGTTTGAAATTGAGAGTAAGTACCTCCATATGTGCCCAACATTGCATTATGACTCAAATTTCTTCTAAGGCGTTGAAACTTGAAGCCTCAACCCCTAAATGCACCTAAGTCAAGAAAGTGGAGGTGAAATTTTCTAAGGAATTGAAACTTGAAGTCCACCATGTTGAATGCGCCTGGCTTGAAGAGGGTATTATCAAAGTTAGAAAATTTATCTAAGTCATCAAAAATGGAATTGTGACCCTCATTTTCCCCTAAGATGAAGTTTGAAATTTTTCTTAGTGAGAAATAAAGGTTGACCTAGTGAAATACGCCCAAGGCTAGAGAAGTTGAATAAAATTTGATTAAAAAATATTTTCAAGGGTGGAAAAGATTAAATGTACCCCCTTCGTGTCTGCACATGAAATGTTGAAGTTGAGAAATATTTATATAGGAGAAAATAATTTTTCCTGGTGATTTTAAAGTGTTGGAGCTCACGATTGATGAAGTTTGTCCGGGAGAAATATAAATTTTTCTAAGGCATGGAAGATTGAAATAAATAAAATTTCTTGAGTGAAATAAAATCATGAAATTTTAAATGCTGGAGTTGTTTTAATAAATTTCCAAAGATATCTCAGTCAACTAGATGTTACATGCAGTCAAGGAGGGAAATTTTAAATTTCAAATGAGAAAGGAATCTCCAGCAATAGTAAATTCCTATGACAACTCTATGACGACTGAGCATATTCTCTCCCAAATTGGAAATCTTCTAAGTAGTGGGGGAGTGAATTAATGGCAACTGCTAAACTAGGCGCCCCTTCTAAGTTATATAAACTCTGAAGCTATTCATTTTTCTTCACAAATTACAGAGTTGAGATTGTGAGAATGCTAGAGCTGAAGGTGGCTGCTAAGTGAGTAAGAAATTTTTGAGCTAAGTGATTTATTTTTCTAAGTGCTAAAGTGTGAATTGTGAGAGTGCTAAAGCTGTAGCGAGTGAGTGCTGAGAAGGAGAAAATTCGGAAGGGAGTTGAGCTGGATTTTCTCTAAGAGCTGAAAGTGATATTGTTGAAAGTTGTTGAAGCTCAGAGTTTGCATTTCTAAGTCAGAAATCTCGAGGTTTGGAGTTGGTAATTTAGTGCTAAAGATTTTCATTTTCGAAGCCAACTCCACGTGCCAGCCATCTCGTGGTAATTTATTTTCTAAGTTAGAATTGTAATGTTTGAATTTGTTTTGCAGATGGCTGAAGTTCGAAGAGGAGATGCTGTCGGAACTGTTGTGACCTTTTTCACACATTGCCCCATCGCAAATGGGGACCCCCTAATTTTTGCTTCGTCTCAGTCTTTTGGCTTTGCTTTTGGGTCATTTTGTTGTTGTCTCTCTTTTCTGCTGTTTGCCCTTTTGGGGGTGTGCCTGCCTTTGAGCTTGAACGTGAAATTTTGGCTAAGTTTGTAGAATTAGGGTTTGTTTTATTTTTTTGGTCAATTTGAAGTCAAATGGAGTAATCAAGTTAAAATCTAACCTTGGTGTTGCAGTCAATGTGCTTCCAGCAAGTTCCCAGCTAAATTTCAGTGAATTCCAACAACTTACTATTTTTAGTAAGTACCAGATTTGGGGCGTTTTCTCAGCACTATTGAAGTTCTCTCAATCACATTGCATCCAGGACATGTTGGGCTGCTCATCTACAAATTTTGAGCTGAAACAGACAACTTGCTATTTTTAGCAATCCTGCCTTCGAGGTCCATTTTTAGGGTTTGCATGTTGGACTTTCAAATGCATGTCTGAAGATTCTTTGTGGGTTTTTCGAGACCTTCGCAGTGATATAGCATGCAAAATGAGGTGATGAATTTCAATGATTTGGACTTCAATGGCTATTTTTTAGGGTTTGCATGCAAGAGTTTTCAGCGCATGTCAGCATAATCTTTCTGGGTTTTCCGAGAGCTTCACAACAAGGTAACATGCAAGCGGAACGGGTCACTTTTTGGGAACTTACTATTTTTAGCCAGTGCTTGCATGTTGATGATTTTACTGGTTTTTTTTGGGTTTTTCAAGAGCTTTCAGGTAGTGTGACATGCAAAATCATCCGGCAGCTAATGGATCACTTTTTCAGACATTTACTATTTTTAGTAGTACCACTCCGGCAGCTGCCTGACACTTCAGAATCACGAACATAGTGACATGCAACAAAAATGGAATTGAACGGAGCTCATTTGAGGCACATGCAAGATGAATTAGGGTTTTGAGCTTCGGGACTCAAAATGAGGGTTCAAATGCCAAAATTTCCAAAAATTGAAGTATCCCATCATGATCAGCATCTTTCAAGCATTCTGCTGGTAAAATTTGAAGTTAAACGGAGCACTTACTATTTATAGTAGGCCACTTTAGAAACAGGCTATAAATAGTAAGTCGGCATCAAGTGCCAGTGTGAACGAATAAGTCTACCAATGAGGATCGAGGCAAAGCAAAAATCAAGCCTTCCGGAGCCAGAACTCAGCTTGAAACACGAAGAATGCGAAACTTTCTAAAAATAGAAAACTAGGGCAGGCTGGAGACATCATGAGCAGTCAGAAGAACCCCCCCCCTAAATTCGAAGTCTACGTCTGGAAAAATGGAAGCTCGACCTTCCAAATGCACCTTGAGAAGCTGAAGATGGATGAAAATTCTACTAAGGCATGAAAAATGGAAGCTCACAAGGTAAAATGCGCCCTAGCTTGAGAGATGACTTGAAAATTTGTCTAAGTACTGCAAATTGGAAGCTCACTCATGAAAATGCGCCCTTGAAAGGTTGGAAGCCATAAAAATTCACTAAGTGTTGAAAAATTGAAGCTCAAGCCTCCATATGTGCCCTAGCCTTGACTGGAGGGTAAAGATTTTTTTTTCTAAGTGTTGAAACTCAAAGTACACACCTTGAAATGCGCCTTCACTTGGAGATGGATGAGAAGTTTGGCTAAGTGTTACAAACTTGAAGCTTGACCTCCTATATGCGCCCTTGCAAGTTGAGGTGGCTTGAAAATTAACTAAGTGTTGTAAATTTGAAGCTGCTACCCTCATACGCGCATTGACAAGGAGGAGGAGCTAAGAAATTTTCCAAGGCAATAAAAGTGGAAGTAGCCCTTGCCAAATGTGCCCAGGCTGAAAAGAAGAGCTTAAAAATTTTCTAAGTCTTGAAAATTGAAAGTAGAGGTCCCTGAATGCTCCCGAACTTAGAGAGGAGATTGGAATTTTTTCTAAGTGATGAGAATTGAAAGCTCAAGGTGTAAATGTGCCTTAGTCTAAAGAGAAACCTAGAAAATTTTCTAAGGCAGGGAAACTAAAAGCACAACACCTCAAATGTGCCTAGCTTGAAGGGGGAGATAGAGAAATCTTCCAAGTGCTTGAAATTTGAAGCTCCCATCCCCAAATGTGCCCTTGAGAGAGAATGAAAGGTGAGTTGATATGAAAGTTTTCTAAGTGTAAAAAATGAAAGTTGAAGGGGTGATATGCGCCTAAAAGAAAGAGGGTGACTCAAAAAAATTCTAAGGCATTGAAATTGAAGATAGGTACGCTCAAGTGAGCCCAGCTTAAGAAGGGAGACGGAAAAAGTTTCTAAGTAGTGGCAATTGAAGTTGGACCCCTTGAATGCACCCTAGTAAAGAGTTTGACTTAGAAATTTGGCTAAATGAAAGTCTAAGGTGGTATATGCGCCCAAGGCATCAAGGTGAGTGATTGAAAATATTTCCAAGTGTTGAAAAGTGAAAGCTCAGACCCCTATATGCGCCCTTGAAAAAAGAGATGCTTGGATATTTTGCTAAGTGCTTGAAATTAGAAGTTCAACCCTACAAATACGCCAAGTCAAGATGGAAGCCTAGAAAATATTCCAAGGCGTGGAAATTTCCTTCCTACCCTATTAAATGCACCCATAAAGGTGATGACTTGAGATATTTTTGAATGGAGTTAGAGGCAAGGTACTTCAAATGCGCCCTTCATGAATCAGGCAGGTGGATAAATTTTCTAAGGAAAAACAAGAAAAAGCGTGCCTAGAAGTGAAAATGAAAAAAGAAATTCAATGAGAAATATTTTTTTTTCTCTAAGGTTTAAAATTCAAAAATTAAATGTACCCCTTCGTTTGGAGACACATGAATTTGACGCTTTCTGAAGGGATTTTTCTTCTGGGTATTGGACGTCTTCGATAAGGAAGTGATTTTAAAATCCTCCACACTTCGCCAAGGCCTTCAAGATGAGGATTTTCCATGGGCACTTGATTGATGAATTTTCTAAGGGGAAAATTTAAAAAAATTCTAAGGCAATGAATAAATGATGTTTTTGTTCAGACAAAATGCCTTGGATAGTGAATTTGAAGTTGATTGCCTAGGTGAATTTGCTCAAATTCTTCATGAAGATAGTCTTCTTGAGCCAGAGATGAATAAAATAAAAGTTGTCAACGCCTCAGCTAGTGAAATAAATTTCTTGAAGAAGATGCAGTTGAAGTTTACACCTTCAAAAGATGATTTTAAAGTACATCTCTTAAATACGCCCTTGAGGAAGATGAAATTTGTCTAAGGCATTGAAATATGATGCACAGGTGTTGTATGCCCCAGCCTACAGATCATGAAGAAAGCAAAGTTGGCTAGAGAAGAACGATGAACCCTATCAGATCCAAAGATCACTCAGACTTTGGAAGTTAAAGCATGAAAATCAGGTAAGTAAGGTGAGTTTATATTATGAAGTGTTATGATGCTCTTCTCCTTGCTTGTTTTGTAGGAGGAACGTCGAGACCAGGTGGTGATGGCTTGAAGTGATGAAGCAAATAGTCCAAGATGATAAAACCTCAAAAGAAGAAAAGTTGCAAGAAGTGGCTAAGTGTTGAGACCTAGTATGTGCCCAACTCAAGTGGCAAAGAAAAAAATGGAGGGAAAGCTGAGAACCCAAGTGTTAATGGTCGCCATCAAGTATTTCAAAGTTGAAGAACGACATCAAGGAGGAAGATCATCATCAAAACAGCTGAACGTGCCTGCTAGTCCAAGAGGTTGAAGCAGTGTGAATGCATCTATGAACAGGAATCTTCTTGAAAGTGGTGAACAATTAATTGCTCATTTATTTCCCCACTCCTCTTTGTCGCGGTTTTTAGGGTGAATCTTGTTTAGGGCTAAGGTGGCACGATCTGGGCCATCTAGCCAATTGTAATCTGAGCCGTCCATTGGACTTGGCCAGCTATATAAAGGGGTATCCCCACTCATTTTTACTCTCAGTAGAGTTAGATAGTAGAGATTAGAATAGAGGGACAACTAGGTGAGAGCTTAGAGATAGCTTAGTATAGGTTGATAGGATAGTTTGAAGAAGAGGGAAAGTTTTCCCTTTGAAAACTTTGTAAGAAATTGTTGTGAACACTCTCTCAATAAAAGAGTTTTCATTGATGGTGAATTTTGTCTTTTGTTGTGAGCAGCTAGCAAGGTTTCTTCGTCCTTCTGATTCAAATAGTAGTTTGAAGTAGAGTAAATTTCATTTCATGCAAGTGGATAGTAATAATGGAATGTGGTGTTTGATCTAAGTAAGCTTCGCTTATCCATACCATTGGCGGGCTCACTGATGGTGTGTTCACCTTGCGTGGTCAACTGGAAACATTGAAGACCTAACTTCAATCATAGTTTGAATGATGGTATGCATCGTCGTAATGGTATCTTCATGTCAAGTGGTGGTTTGAACATCTTTAGTCATCTCCCCTGAAGATTGCACCGACTCTGTGGAATTTGTCCGATGTGAGGCAAAGCGAAGTCCAGTAGTTAAAGTTTGCTGAAGTTGAGCTCCATATCCCGCACTTAGAATAGATTTAGACTCTCTAAACCCTGCAACCACTTTAAATTTAGTACCTTTTGGTTAGTTTAGAAAACAGGAGCTTCATAGACAAACTTTTTGAGCATTTGGATTCCTTTCTCCATCGTTGAGCAATTCCGTAAGTCCCCTTGAAATACCAGCAAATCACATCGAGCCAACTGAGACTATTCGCACTAAAGGAACCTTAGAGTTGAACACACAAACTCTCTCGCAATCTTAGCATGTTGGATACTTTGATCAAGAGAGAATAGGGTAGCCGTTGGCGACTTTATTCTGTGTTGGTGCAGTCACGAAAAACACATCAACAGGAACAAGCAAAGCTGCAGGCAGAGTTGGGAATACTGCGGCTGGCAAAGAAAACGCCTCCCAGGCAAGCTATCATCAAGCAGCTAAAGAAGTCATTCATTCCTGAGTCAAAGTTCGTGTCAAAGTTGGGAAGTTTGACTGATACCAACCTTGGTTCGTTCAACCTCGAAGTATTCAAAAGGAGAATATACGGGCAGGCTGGTCATCCTTTGTCAGCAACCTCGCACAATATCGTGTGAAGTGGATTATATGTAGCTGCTGGTTTTCCACCAGCAATTCAATGTCCTAAGCTAGTAATGGAGTGTGCGAATTATTATAGGCCAGAACACCGAACAATTGTCTCTTCCAACAGCAAGTTGCTGGCTAACTTCACACTTGAGGCTATTGGGGAGGCATTCGTGATACCAGCTGTGGAGAGAATGTTCTACAAGTCTAAGGAAAGGGTTGATAAAATGTACGCCTCATCTTTCGATAGGTGTGCGAAGAGAATTAATGTAACATGGATGAGGAAACCAAAACCTTTTGGCTAAAAGTTGCCAAAGCAGATTATCTCAAAGGAGCTGAAACAAGAATACTGTGATTTGATCATGATGCTCAACCAAGTGAATGGAAGCCCACAGGCATATGCTTTCGAGCCTTGGATGTTCTTCTATATCAGCATGGTGCTAGAAGGAAAAGAGTATGTGGATTGGGCCAGAATGATTAGCGATAATATAGATGAACAATTTAGAAATTTGGGGAGAACGAAGAATTTTTATATGAGTTCATATGTCATCTACATGCTGGCTCGGATGACGAAGTACAAAGGGTTGACATACCAAGAGCCAATTGGATGTGGTCCCAGTCAATTCAAAATCCATGAAGCCTGTAGGCAGCTGCATCTAGTGAATACCTCCAGTTTCAAGAGAGTGAACGATGCTTTCACCATGCACATTACAAGAACTCTTCAACGAAGACCGCAACAAAGAATATCCAAGGATGCACAAAAGTTGATTGAAGAGTACGGGTATTGGTTCATCCAGTTCCCGATGTTCACTTACATAAGGCTATCGGGGTTCCATTCATATGTCTACAGATTGCCAAGGTACCCCACGGATAGGATGATAATGCTTGAAGTGTCTAGGCAACTCATGGCCTACGACAAAATCATAAGGAAAAAGAAGAAAGGAGGATTGCACTTCCCTATTGTTATGGGAAATTCACTTGAGGAGTGCCCATCTCTGCAAGCAGCCAAGGAAGCAGGGGAGGAGTTACAATTCTATCACCTCACTCTCCACACCAGCCGACAAGATTTTGATCCTCACAGAAAGATTGGAGTTATACAAGGTGAAGAGTATCGGCACAAGGCTCATGTAGAAGATTTTTGGGCGAATGCAGAAGATGAAGCTGAGATCAGAAAAAGGATGTTCTCCAGATTACCTCTAAAGTTGATCAGGGAGTGCAAGGTTGTCCAAGTTCCAGATCAAGTGGATGAGGACGTCCATGTTACACATCCTAATTATGAATTAGTGAGAGGCACGCCAGTCCCGCCACCTGATTGGGTAGAACCGGAAATTGCAGACTTAGACACATTGTCTATGCCAATCTTAACATTCACAAGGAGTTGGGTGGATGGACGTATTCATAGGCTTAAAGGAAAATCCATAGCCCTCACGTACAACCTCATGGGCAATCAAAGGCCACCGACTTCAGCAAGGAAGAGAAAGTAGGCCGACCAAGCTACAGAGCCACAGGAAGAGGAACCAGTTCAGCCAGAGCCTCAAAGGACAGAGGAAGCTTCGCCTACACAGCTATTGGCTCACTCTTCCAGCGTACAAAAGTTTCAATATTTGCAAGTCAAAGAGTTAGAGTGAATGAAGAGCAAGAAATGGAAGAGGTCAACCAGCCATTGCCTAGGGAGCTAGATAGTCAAAGCACTAATGCTCCTAGAAGTGCTAACCAACCAAATGAAGATGAGGAAACCAAAACGGACACTCGCCTAGATCGTGAGATCGAGGCAGCCTTTGAGGATGAAGAGCCTGAAGCTCGGGGTCTTGAGGAGGACAGGCAGCACATGGAGATGGATGAGCCTCAACTAAATGTTGTTGAAGAGGAAGTTCACGAGGTAGAAGCAACAGAGGAGCAACCATTTGTCATCCGCAGCGCTCCACAGGGTGTTCCAAATTGGCTCGCAAGTGCAATAAGAAGAGATCAGGAGGACGACAACGACCCTACAGCAGAAATGGAAAAGCTCCTTAATAGAATGAGTGAGTTACCTAAGAGGAAAATAGCCAGAAAGTACTCCAGGATGGAGATAGATGAGTCTGGTTCTCGCACTCTTCATGTTGCGGTTCCGAGGGAAGAATGTGATCGAGATGAAGTCATGCTTGAAAATTATATGATCACTACAGTTGAACTGGGATGCCCTACAGAAGCCCAAGTGATTGAAGAACCTGAATGCTCCTTCCAGGCGTTGAAGGATAGACTACTTTGAAAGGGAGATAAGTACAAGAGGATAAAAAGGGAGCATGTTGTGACGTTTTTCACACATCGCCCCATTTGCAAATGGGGACCCCCTAATTTTGGCTTTGCTTTTCGTTTGTTTGGTCGTTGTCTCTCTTTTCTACTGTCTGTCTTTCGGATTGTGCCCGTCATTGAGCTTAAACGTAAGATTTGGCCAAGTCTGAAATTAGGGTTTCATCTTTCCCGGTCAATCCAAGGTCGAACAAAGTGAATAAATTGAAAATTAAGACTAACGTTGTTGTCAGCATGTTTCCAGCAGGCTCTCAGCAAGTTTTCATCGATTAGGAACTTACTATTTTTTAGTAAGTGTGAAATTGAGCAATTTAATGCGGTATTTTTGAGATTCAAAACTGTCTACGGCATTGGTACATGGTACAAATTGCAAAATTTGAGCAAAAGCGGACAACTTACTATTTTTATGATCCGACTTAAGGGATAAATTTGAGACTCCGGATCGAGTTTTCTAGCATGTTGGCATATTCCTTGGGTTTTGAGACCTTGGCGATGATATAACATGCGAATGGCTGACCACTTTAATTCCCGATATACGAGGCTATTTTTGGGTTTGTCGAGTTTCTTTTTGCATGTCGGTGATTCGATGGGTTTTGAAGCCCGCGATGGTACTGATATCTGAAAGCCGAGATAACCGGTGAGGAACACTATTTTGGCAGTCGCGTCCCGTGGTACTTCAACTGATTGAATCTGAAACGTCAGCGATTACTGAAAGCGAGCAGAGAGATCATTTGATATGCATCTTGAGTGAATTAGGTTTCAACCCGGGACCCAAAGGAGGGCAAAAAGTCAAAAATTTTGAAAACCGGTGTAAACCACCGCGATCAGCATCCTTTAGGCTATCTGCTGGTGAAATTTCAAGTCAAACGGAGCACTTACTATTTATAGTAAGTCAATTTGGAAACTGGCTAAAAATAGTAAATTGAGTGCATGCGCCGGTGTCAGCCAGCAGGTCACGTGGTGAGGCGCCTCATTAAAATTTCAAGTTGATGGGCGGTGGGCTACCGAAGCAAGGGTTACTATTTATAGTAAACTACCTTCAGCATTGCTAAAAAATAGCAAGGTGACTAAAATGCGGCGGTGTCCAGCAAAGTTGATGAGGAGTTATAAGGATGCGGTGTCGCGAAATTTCAAGTCGTCCGAGCAGAGGTGCAAAATTCAGAAAGCTTATAAATAGCAGGGTGTGGAAACTGGCGAAAATGAAGAAAAAGTTCTAAGTCTGGAAGTTCATCCAGCAGGCCTAGCAAAGTGCGCCCAGTTGATGAGAAGGCATGAAAATTTCTAAGGGTGTTGAGCTCGTCCAGTACACAGGCCAAAATGCGCCCAAAGCACAACTGGTCAAAGAAAAGTCAAAGAATTTTATCCTGTGGACATGGAGAAATGCGCCCACCCTCAAGGAGAAAATTTAAAAAATTTCTAAGTCTCATCCTCTTGCCACCTCAAAATGCGCCCAAGGGAGGTTGATAGCATGAAAAAAGTTCTAAGTATAAACTTTATCCTCCTCCACTAGTAAAATGCGCCCACTCACAAGAAAGTCAAGGGAAAGTCAAAGTGTCTCATCCTTCAGCATAGGCTAAATGCGCCCACATGCTAGCAAGAAGCATAAAAAAAATTCTAAGGCAAACTCATCCTCCTCCATGGGAAAAATGCGCCCAAAAGCATGCATGTGAAGACAAAAAAATGGAAGTTGAAAAGTCACATGAAGGCGTTCATCCACCAGCAAGGGTAAAATGCGCCCAAGGAAGAAGTGGGTCAACAAGTCAAAGTTTTTATCCTTCTCACCCTCCTAAATGCGCCCAAACAAGCTCAAGTGAAGACAAAAAAGTGAAGTTGAAAGGTCATCCCTCTTGCATGCCTAAATGCGCCCAAGTTAGGATGGTAAAAGGTGAGTGGAGGTGGTAAATAAGGTGAAAAATATTGCCAAGGCATGGTGAATACAAGGTAAATGCTAGGCGTTATCCTCCATCAAGTCCTAAATGAGCCCAAGGTGGTGGGTGTTGGAGAATTTCCTAAGGCGTGTGAAGTGTGAAAACAAGATGCTAAGGTGGTAAGGTGTTAGAATCTTTTTAAGGCGTGTAAGGGTGGAGAATGTATGCTAGGCGTGATTTTATTCTTCTTCAAGTATCATATGCGCCTAGGGTGGATGAATAGTGTGTTAGGCGTTGAAAATGCAAAGTGTTGAAAATATTTTCCTAGGCGTGGTGATGAATATCCTTCAGCATGTGTCATTTGCGCCCAAGGTGTTGAAGATGATTGCTAGGGCGTTGGAAATTTTATGGAGAATAAAATACAAAGGATGAATAATGCATGCCTAGGCGTTGAAATTGCCAAATGAAAAATAAATTAAGTGTGATGTGCTTTCAAGAAATATTTTCTAAGAAAAGTTGATGAATTTTTTCTCACCACTAGCAAGATGGATTGAAGGATGAATAAAAAAATTCTAAGGGAAAATTTTTCAAAATGCTAAGTGATTCAAAAAATTTCTAAGGCACAAATATTTTCTTCCTCTAGAAAATACGCCTAAGTCTGGAGGCAATGGAATTTTCCTGAAGCATGAGCAGAGTTGCCAGAGATGAAGTCAGTGAGTGCCAGCTGCACGGGTTGATAAAATTTTCCAAGTCAGAGCAAAATTCTCATAGGGGATCGAAGAACGAGAATAAATTTGATGAAAGAATATTTTCTAAGGTTCAAAATTCAAGAAAATTAAATGAACCCGTTCGTTGGGCACCCATGAATTCGACGCGTTCTGGAGAAAATTTTCTTCTGGGTATTGAAGATTATTGATGAGGAATGGATTTGAAGGTCTTCTACAGCTTGCCAAGGATTCCGAGGTAAAGATTTTTAAATGGGCGCAGGATTGATGAATTTTCCTAAGGGAAGTTCGAAAATTTTCTAAGGCAAAATGAAGAAAATGTGTTTCCAAGGTGAAATTCTCCAGACAATGAATTTGAAAG
>VDFB02352982.1:0-14411 GCA_007258455.2 Sequoia sempervirens
ATATGATCCAGGTGAAATTTCATCAAGAAAGACATTCAAGTATGAGGATGAAATGAAACAGTTGGATGAGGAAGAAAGAGAGCTAGAAGAACTTGAAGCATTGATTGTGAAAAGAGAAGCTAGGGGACAAGGTAAGTATAAAGGAAATTTTCCTATTAAATGTTTCTCTTGCAATAAGATAGGTCATTTTGCATCAAGGTGTCCTGAGAGAGTTTCCAATCCAAGATATAACAAGCCTAAGTTTCAAAAGAAGTGTTACTATGTTGCTTATGAAGGTGTGATAGATGATGAATATGACAGAGGAAATGCAAGTGAAGATGAATTTGTGTTTATTGCTATCAAGGAAAATAATCATGTGTCTACTGAATTTGCTAACTATAAAAATGTGGAAAAAGCCCTAGTTGCTCAAGTTGAAGAGAAATATGAATGGGTAATTGACAATGGTTGCTAGTCTCATCATATGACAGGAGATAAAAATAAGTTTGTGAGTTTGGAAAAATATGATGGTGGTGTGAGAATTGGTGATAATACAACTGGTGTGATCCATGGAAGAGGATGTATTTCTCTTGATGGTAAGCATAATACTGATGATGTCTTATATGTTGAAGGTTTGAAGCATAATCTTTTGAGTGTTGGAAAAATGGTTGATAAGGGATACAATCTTCAATTCATGGATGGTAAGTGCAAAATATTGTGAAATTCTAGAAATGTGATTGCATCAGGTACAAAAACAAAAGGTAATATATTTCACCTGAGTGCTGCTAGTAAAATTTGTTTAATTGCTCAAGTTGATGAAAGTTGGTTGTGGCATAGGAGAATGTGTCATGTTAACTTTGATAATATTATGAAGATAAGTTCTACTAAGGCTGTGAGAGATCTTCCTAAGTTAATGAAACCTACTAATGCAATATGCAAGGAATGTCAGTTAGGAAAGAAAACATGAATTTCATTTTAGAGTAAACAACAAAATTCAAATGGATTGTTGGATCTTGTGCATATTGATTTGTGTGGTCCTACTAGAACTAGAAGTTTACAAGGATACAAATACTTCATGTTGCTTATTGATGACTATTCAAGGATGATGTGGGCTACTTTCTTAAGGGAGAAATCTAAAGCTTTGGAAAATTTCAATATCGTTAAGGCTATGGTTGAGACAGAGACAGGTCTAAAGATTAAATATCTGAGATCAGATAGAGGTGGTGAATTCACCTCCGGTAAGTTTAATTCTTTTTGTGAAGAGCATGGAATAAAGAGACAATTGTCTGCACCGTGGACCCCTCAACAAAATGGAGTTGTAGAAAGGAAGAAAAAAATAGTTCTAGATGTTGCTAGAATCATGATGTTGGAAAAAAATCTACCTCATATCTATTGGAGAGAAGCTATGAGTACTGTTGTGTACACACTTAACCGGGTACAAACCAAAGGTGATACTGGTAAGACATATTTTGAGCTATGGACTGGTCAAAATCATACTGTTAGATATTTCAAGATCTTTGGAAGCAAGTGTTATATCAAACAAGATGAAGATATAGGAAAGTTTGATACTAGGAGTGATGAAGGAATATTTCTGGGTTATGCTACTAAAAGCAAGGCCTAACGGTGTTACAATAAAAGATTGAATAAAATGGTTGAAAGTGCAAATGTTATGGTTGATGAAGACTTTGGTACACTATCAAGAACTTGTGGATATGATTCTAATGATCAGAGTGACAATACAAATAAAGGTCAGACTTCAAATCAAGTGCAAATCATTCCAGTGAATCAAGAAGGTCAAGAGGAAGAAGAAACTGGTGGAAGAGCTGAAGAGAGATCAGAAGAGCCTAAAGTTGAAGAACATTCTAAGAAGACTTTGAGGTATGTAAGGTTGAATCATTCAGAGAATCAGATCATAGGTGATAAGAACAAAGGTGTTCAGACTAGGAGAAAGATTGCAGAAGAATATTGCTTGATTTCAAAGACTGAGCCTAACAATGTGAATGAAGCATGCAAAGATGAACAATGGGTTGAAGCAATGAAAGAGGAACTACAACAAATTGAAAAGAATGATACATGGATTCTTGTTCCTAGACCTAAGGATAAGAATGTCATTGGAATTGAATGGGTCTCTAGAAACAAACTGAATGAGCAAGGTGAAGTGGTTAGAAACAAAGCAAGACAGGTATGTAAGGGATATTCATAGATGGAAGGTATTGATTTTGAAGAAACACACTTTGTTGCTAGATTTTGGCATGGGGTGTTTCTTGTTTGCCTAAAGACTACAAAGTTTATTAGATGGATGTCAAATCTACTTTTCTAAATGGTGAATTGGAAGAAGAGGTGCATGTTGAACATTCAGATGGATTTCAATTGACTGATCAAGGAGATATGGTTTGTCAGTTGAAGAAAGCATTTTATGGACTCAAGAAAGCCCCTAGAGCTTGGTATGCCAGATTGGATAAGTACTTGGTGAAGCTTGGATTTAACAAAGGTACTACTGATAGTAATTTGTATTTCAAGAATGATGATAAAGATTTGATTGTGGAAGTTTTTGTTGATGATATCATATTTGGAGGAAATGATAGTTTGTGCATGAATTTTGCTAATGAGATGCAAAATGAGTTTGAGATGTCAATGATTGGAGAGATGAAATTCTTCTTGGGATTGCAAATTACTCAGTTAGATAAAGGGATCTTCATATCTCAATCCAAGTATGTGAAAGAATTGTTGAAGAAATTTGGTATGGTAGATTCAAAGCCAGTTGGTACACCCATGGTGACCAGATGCAAGTTCACAACTAATGATGATTCTCCAAAGGAAAATCAGACTAGATACAAATCAATGATTGGTGGATTGTTCTACTTGACTCAAACTAGGCCTGATATCATGAATGTTGTATGTATTGCTTCAAGTTGATCCTAAAGAATCTCATGTGACTACTGTGAAGAGGATTTTCAGATACTTGAAGGGGACAGTTGATTTTGGTTTATGGTATCCTAAAGATGATGATCTTACTTTGAGTGCCTTTACTGATGCTGATTGGGTAGGAGATGTGAATGACAGGAAAATTACTAGTGGTAGAGCATTTTTCTTGGGAAAGAAGCCGATTCATGGTTAAGAAAGCGAGAATGTATTTTCTTTATCCTGGTGGGGGTAAGTCATTTGTTTGTTGTAATGTTTTGCTCGGTATTGTGGATGGGAAATAGATGTTGAAGGATCTCGAATTATTATGGTAATTTCATGTTAGATTTTGTTATAACTCAAAGTACTATTAACATTTCACAAAAATCAGTTAACCATTCCAGACCAAGCATATATCTATCAGGGTTTCCACTTTTAGAGAGGTAGAAAGTGAAAGGAAGTCCAGTTCAGATTATGTTAATACTAAGGAGCAGTTAGAAATGTTACCATTGTTTCCCTGGGATACTTTTGGTGTCTCGGAGGGAAGTTAGGGGTGATTACCTCTCATAATCAGAACTAAGATGCATTGCTTTCCATAAATCCATGCATTTCATGATGATCATATTTTGATCTGGATTAGGTCGTTTGGTGCTACTCAGGAGTAGTTAGATGTTGAATGTTCCAAGTGTTATTTAGGATATGGTTTAGAGCTTGTATAGAAGATATCTTTGACATTGATGTCAAAGGGGGAGAAGAGAAATGTGAAAAACTTTTTGGAAGAGAAGAATCTTGTGAGGAGAAGAGTCAGAACCTAAGGGGGAGTAAATGTTGTTGTGTTGATGGTATTTTTTACATCATGTGTTGACATCAATGCCAAAGGGGGAGATTGTTGAATGTTGTGGTTGTGTTGCTGATATGTGGTTGTCATTGATGTCAACAATAATAGCATTAATGCATTAGAAGTTGTATATGTCAAGGATATTGAGAAAATTGTAATAAGAAGTGCTACAGGATGTTAGTGGTGAAATGAAGTTATGTTTGTTGGTGTGTTAAGTACATTTCTGATCTAAGGTTTTGGACTAAAGGGTTTATTGTTGAGTATATCTAGTTTATCCACGTCGAGTTTCAAAGATCCACGTGAGGATTTGATCAAGTTATGAAGATTTGTATTCTGACAGTTTTTCTATTACTTCAGTTTGTGTTCCTAAATGAAGATCATGTGACTTCAGTAAGTTCAATTGTTGTGGACGCTTCTCTGGTGTTTCATGATGTTTGTGGATGTTTCTAGTTTTTTCTCTATCTTTGTTGCACATCTACATTGATCATTGTGCTTATGATAAGAGATTTTCCCTTGCATGTTCATGTTTTTCATGTTCATGGCCGACTAGGTGTTGAAGCGTGTTGTGGATCTTCGAGGAGTAATTAATTGAAGTGGTTCATGTTTGAAGATGTTTTCGGTCTTCACTATGTTGTGGCTGACCTTGGTTGATTCGCATGAATAATCTTTATTGATTTGGGCTGACTGTTTATATGCATTTTATTATTTCTTTGAGGCTGACTTATAGTGATGTAATTTCTTGTTGTAGATATATAAGAGTGATTTTTTTATCATTTGAAGGCATGAGTGTGTGAAGTGTATGAGTCCTATGTGTGAATAATGTTTAGATCATTCGAAGGTAGAGAGTGTTCATGAGCTTAACCAAAACTATAATCAGGCATTAACAAATGCTACTTTTCTCAGTTAAAAATCTGATGGATTTAATCAGAACCTTTCTATAAGACAATGTGTCTTCCTTTGGGCAGTAAGCCTATTTGTATTTGAGTAGTGAGCTCTAGGTAGTGTGCCTGAATGCATGTGCATTCCCCATTCATATATTCTTATACTTTTAACAGGGTATAATCTTGTGGATTGATCTCCACCATGGTTTTTCCCCTAATAGGGTTTCCACGTAAAAATTTTGGTGTTATGTGTGTTTTTGATGTGTTGTTCATTTATGCTTTCATGATTAATGATCAGATCTAAGAATAAGGTTAATAAGTTGAATAATTTTTAAGATTTGGTGACAACTGATTCACCCCCCCTCTTAGTTGTCTACCCCGGTGTTGCCAACAGGATTGTGGATGATCAAACAAATAGAGAAGGCCTCTATTTATAATGGAGAAGGATGGAGGAATGTAAAATGGGATGAATGTGGGACTAAAGATCAACCAATGACACAATGCCACTTGTCAACATGTTAGTGGAGGGAGGTGGAGCACATTTTGATGAATGTGCAAATAAATTCTATTAGGTGGATATTTTAAATTTGAAAGTTGGCTTGTGGAGGGATATGTGGAAGAGGAGTTAATGCCACTTGGCTCAAGAAAAAGGACTTGTAAGAGATATAAATGCCATGTTGGAGGACAAGACCTTTTAGGAGGGAGATTTCAAAATGGAGGAATATTCCAACTTGATGCCTTTATGAATAAAAATAGGAGAATTTATAAATCAATTAAATTGATTTACTTGCACAAGTTGCAAAATCTAGAGGATTTGATGGATTAGAGTTAGTGTTAATAAGGATTTGATTAACTCAGATGGAGATTAACTGATTTGACACTTTGAATTAGATTTTAGGATTTAAATAAATCAAAATGAATTATGAGAGGAATAATGAATATTTGACTTAATTAAATAAAGTTTGATTCATTTAATCAAAGGGGATGGTGTTAGATTTAAATCAAATAAAGATTAATTTATTTAGTTTAAGGAAGATGACTTTAGAACTTAATTAAATAAAATGAATTATTTAATTAAAAGAGGGACATTAGGATTAATTAAACAAAATGATTTATTTAATTAATAGAAGATAACGATTTAATCAGATAAAATTGATTTATTTAATTAAAAGATGAAATATGATAAATTTAATCAAATAAAGAATATTCGATTAAATGTTTAGCAAAGGAGATGCTTCAGGATGAACTAGTGCTCGTAAATCAGGATCAAGTGCACGAGATCAATCGGTATATTTTATATGTCTATAACTACTATATATGTAACTTTAACTAATTAGATTTCTAACTTCTTTTCCATAGACCAATTCAAATGGGCTCCTACCAATAGCCTACTTGAAGGTTATTCTATCATCCCAAACTACATGCCTCAACTTATCATCCCATCTCTTCTTTTTCATATGAAAAGTTCTTATTATGATCTTAATGATGATTTTATTTCTAGATTCAACCTATACATTGCTCTAAGGATAATAAGGGGATGAATGTAGCAAATTGATCCCAAACCTAAAATACATATTCAACATATGTGATCTAAAAAATATGGCATTATTAGTACTTATCTTATAGGGGACACCAAACTTGGTTATTATATTGTTGATTGAAAAATATACTACCACCTTAGATATAGAATTACAATTTGGAACTACCTCAACCCACTTAGTGAAGTAGTTTTTGGATACAATTTATCCACTTATTACCATTGTTGCATCTTTCTTCAATTTCTCCAATGAAATCTATTCCTCACTATTGGAAAGAAGAATCAACTATGACTAGTGTGAGAGGAGAGAACCAACAAACTTTATCTTATCAAAAAATATTTGATGAGGGTTTTGTGGTTTTTGCACTCACCCTTTGCCCCTCTTGCATCATACTACGCATTTTGCATAGAAAACCCCTCTTTTCTTGTGTGTATGACCACATTTACTGCAGTTTTTATGTTTTAATATGCCTTCAACTGGCTCTAACCCAGCAGTTCATGCTGGTGTTAGCAGTTTGACGATGCTACTCAGTGGCTCCTCCTAACAAATGACCCTAGAAATTTGTTCTGAAATTATTTCATGAGGTAAGTGTTCTAACTCCCCAGCTGATGTGGTTTTTCCTTTACCAGATTTTGATTCTGCTTGTCAATAGCTTGAGCAACATACCCTTGTGGGTTTTTTTTTGGGAGGACTCCCCCTGAAAGTGTGCTTAAGGATTGGGTTAGCAAGACCTGGGTCCCTAATGGAGTCCGCCTTGATATGGTCCAAAATTTAACCAAGGGTTTCTTTTTGTTCCACTTTGTAGAGGTCAATCATGTCCAAGCTATCTTAGCCCATGGTCCCTGGCATGGCAGGTCCTCTTTGTTGGTTTTCTAGGCATGGACTCGACATTTTGTTGTCTCAGATGACACCAATTTGTGGGTACCAGTATGGATTGAATTCCTTGGCCTTCCTTTTCCTTGTGTGCCTTTTTTGAATCATATTGCATCCTCATTGGGGAGGGTCATCTGTATTGAGCCCGATAGGTTTTTCTAGGCCCAACCCCAGAAACGAGTCTATGTAGAAGTTGAACTCTCCAAGGATTTGAAAGAATCCATTGATATTCAAATTGAAGATCTTTGAAATACCTAGAAGGTTACTTATTTTAATCTGCCCAACACATGTTATAGGTGTCAGTCTATAGACCAAAAGATTAAGGACTGCCCTTTGGCAGTGCCTCATACACCTTCTTTGCCACAAGATACTGAAAAGCCTCATCAGGCAGATACTTCTTCTACCAAAATTGATGAAAAATGGACCACGGTTGCAAGCCAAAAAAATAAGTCCACTATTTTTGGGTCGGCCTCTAAGGCCTCTGAACCATCGAATGTAGTTTCAAACCCTTCAGTGAAGGGGACGAAAGCTCCTGTTGGAGCTGATAATGTTTGGTGCAGCCTAGGACAAAGGAAATGCCTCAGCCTGCTGTCGTTATGATTGCTCAACCAAACATTTTTCCTCCCGTGTCAGGAGCTCAAAGGCGGTCTCCTAGTCCTTCTCCACCGCTTGAAGCAGGTGAATATGTGCAAGAAAAGCAAAGATTTTCCTCTCCTATTTAGATTGGGTCAGTTCTGCCAGAGTTTTTGCAGAATCATTTCTCTTCCCTGAATGAAGAGGAACTAGACTCTGACAATATGGAGGAGTCTCATTCATAAACTTCCTCTCATGGAACATTTGAGGTCTGATAGACCTCTCCAGAAAGTATTATGTTAGGGATAATTTACAAAAATATTTTGGTATTGAAGTGCTTTGTCTCCAAAAGGTTAAATTTTTTGTATTCTTGCTTGCGTCGGCTTGTTGTTCTATTTGCCCAGCTAGTAAAATGTTTTTCACTACTTATGAGGTTGGGCATGGCGAAGCTATCACCCTTTTTTTCCCATGGTGGCATGCTCATGTGGTTGACCATGGGTCTGATCCTATTCATCAGCTCGTCTGGATCCTTCTCAACATTGATAATCATTCATTTGGGATTATTAATTTTTATGCTTCTAATGATGTTTTGGAGCACTCTTTGATTTGGCGTTGGATTGTTGATTCATTTCCATTTGCTACTTGGTTATTATGTGGGGATTTCAATATGGTTGAGATGGCATATGAAAAATATTGCACCTTTCCATTCAGATGGGAAGCTAGTGAATGGAAGGCATGGTTTGTTAAGAAATAACTTGCACAATAGAAGAATATGATATGAAATATGCTGAAAATACTTGATAATAACTAAGAATAACAAGCCACTTCAAGGGGGAAAACCTCCAAATATCTCTAATGAGAACACACTTCACAACTTGATGATGAAATAAGACTCACAACCTCCTATATATACCTATTTATGCCTAGGATATCACTTAGGCCGACTTAGACACACCTATATAAGTCTTAGGCCGACCTAAAAAACTAAATAAAAATATACTAATGATAATATGACTTAATAGAGAGTTAAGATAGCTACAAGCCGACTATTCATAACCTGATGTACACTAATATTAAGGTTGTAGCATGCCCCCCTTCTTCAAAGAAGCATTCTCCTCAATGCTAATCGAGTTTGGATTCTTTTGAATGAACTCCTCGTCCTCCCATGTGGCATCTTCAACTGGTAAATTCTTCCATTGGATGAGATACTCAGTGAGAGTTCTATTCCTCAACTTCTTTGTGCGTGTTTGACGAATGCACTCTAGTTTGAAAATGATTCTTCCTTCTTCATGGAGCTCTAGTAGTGTTGTTTGAGTGGGAATACTATGCCCAATGACCTTCTTCAAATAGGAAACATGAAAAACTAGATGTATCTTTGTTGTTGGTGGCAACTCTAGCTTGTAGGCAACACTAGCAATCTTTTGTATGATTTGGTATGGACCATAATACCTTGGAGACAACTTATTATTCTTCTTTTGTTGCTTTAGTGAGATTTTCTTATAAGGTTGCAATCTCAAGAAGACCCAATCCCCAACTTCAAAACTTCTTTCACTACGATGTTGGTCTCCCTATTGTTTCATTCGATTTTGTGCTATGGCTAAATTTTCCTTGAGTCCTAAAAGTACTTGTTGTTGATGAAGCAAGTGGTCTTCTACTACCTAAACTCTTGGTGAAACCTTTAGTGATGATGTTATGGAAGGAGGATGATATCCATAAAGTGCCAAAAATGGAGACATTTTTGATGAGCTATGAAAAGAGGTGTTATACCACCATTCTGCAAGTGGTAGCCAATCTACCCATTAAGATTGTTTCTCTGAAGTGAAACAACATAGATATCCTTCCAAATACTTATTAAAAACCTTAGTTTTCCCATCTGATTGAGGGTGGTATGAAGAGCTATGGGCCAATGGAGTACCCAAACATGAGAATAAATCTTTCCAAAAGTGACTAGTGAAGACAGGATCATGATCACTAACAATAACCTTTGG
This sequence comes from Sequoia sempervirens, assembly GCA_007258455.2. Classification (NCBI taxonomy): domain Eukaryota; kingdom Viridiplantae; phylum Streptophyta; class Pinopsida; order Cupressales; family Cupressaceae; genus Sequoia; species Sequoia sempervirens. The sequence continues at coordinate 9,569 of VDFB02352982.1, forward strand.
TGTACCATGTAGCTTTTGGATATTCTCCAAAAAATATTTTTCCACTGCACTTGTTGTAAAAGGATGTGATAATGCAATGAAATATACATATTTAGTGAGGCGATCAACTACCACCATGATGACATTATGAACTTTAGATTTGGGAAGCCATGTGATGAAGTCCATGGATACCTCTTCCCAACACTGGCTAGGAATAGATAAGGGTTGCAAGAGACCAGGTTTCTTAATTGTCTCCCCTTTATTCCTTTGACAAACCAAACATTCAGCCACAAATTTTTTAACATCACTTTTTAGCCCTTCCCAAAAAAATCTTGCTTGAATCAATGATATGTCTTCAAAAATCCTGAATGACCACCCACTGGAGACTCATGCAACTCTATGAGAATCTTGTGTTTAAGAGTGGAATTCTTGCAAAGATACAAATGCTCTTTATACCAAAGAATGTCTCCCTTCCAAAAAAACTTATATGAACTACTACGATCACTTTTTAATTGTTCGATGAGATTACTTGTCCCAACATCATTTTTCCACTCTGCTTTGGCTTCCTCCACCAAATTTGCTTGTAATATTGAAAGGGCACACAATAAGGCTTCATCTTTCTCATCCTTCCTTTAAAGTGCATTTTCTACAATATTTTCTTTCCCTTTCTTATATACAATCTCAAAGTCATATCCTAACATCTTAGTGACCCATTTTTGTTGCTCTTTAGAAGATAGTCTTTGTTCCAAAAAATATTTTAGGCTATCATGATCTATCTTAACCTTGAAGTTTCTACCCAATAGATAAGGCCTCCATTGTTTAACTGCATGAAGGATTGGAAGCATTTCCTTCTCATAAATAGGTTTTAGTTGATTCTTACCCTTTAACTGACGACTCTCAAAAGCAATTGGTGGAAGAAAAGTGTCTTGCACTTGAACCTTTGCTCCTATCCCATTTCTAGAGCATCTCACACATTCCCTGGCCAAATTCCTTGGTGAAGTCCCGAGGAATTGTAAACAGGTAGTACACATAGCCTCCTTCAATCTCTCAAATGTTGTATTGGCAGACTCATTCCCAATGAAAAGAATCCCTTCTTCAATGGGGAATTGTTGAGAGGTCTTTGCTATATTCGACCCATAATTCTTCACGGAAATCTTCTATAATTCCTTTCAATCCAAAGAAACCTCAATTTCTTAATGGTTTTGGAATAGGCCATTCCATGATAGCCTTAATTTTGTTGAGGTCCACCGCTGTAACTCCATGTGAAATACATGTATCCCAAGCCTCCACCTCACAGTAAGACCAAAAGCACTCCCGGATGGCTTAGCATGGGGTTTATGATCACCAAAGTATTTGTAATGCTTTGATCCACGTAATTTACAAATGTTCTTCCCAAGATCTTGCTATAAATCATTATATCATCAAAGAATACTAACACAAGAGCTTCATCATCAAAGAACTTCTTAAAATGGAATTCATCAAACTTTGGAATGTAGAAGGTGCATTGGTAAGACCAAATGGCATCACCAAAAATTCATAATGACCCTTAGGAGTCTGAAATTTTGTCTTACAAATATCTTCCTCCTTAATCCGAATTTGGTGATAACCAGATCTAAGATCTAACTTGGTAAAATATATAGCTCCATTCAATTCATCTAGCAAATCATCAATGACTAGAATAGGAAACTTATCTTTAATGGTGTACATGTTGAGCACTCTATAATATGGACACATGTGCCAAGTATCATCCTTCTTACGTACCATCACCACAGGTGAGGAGTAAGCACTTTGGCTATGCCTAATAATTCTTGCCTCTAGCATCTCCTCAACATTTTTTTCTATCTCACTCTTTTGTATGTGTGGATACCTATAAGGCTTGATGTTCGGTGGTTGGCTCCCTGGGACTAACTATATGGCATGATCATGATCCCTCTTAGGAGGAAGTCCTTTAGGAATATCTCCAAGAACAACTGAGTGATGATCAATTATAGCTTGCAAATCTAGATGAGTAGGAGCATTAGATTGAGAGACTTCTAATGAACATAGCTGGGCCACAAATCCATCCACTCCTTTCTTAAGAAACTTTTGAATTTGATGAGAGCTTACCATTTGTGGGGATTTTTCCTTCAACCCCCTTAGCTCTACTAGCCTTCCTTTTGATTGAAATCTCATGAATAGATCTTGGAAGTTCATTTCAATCGTTCCCAATGTAGTAAGCCATTGTACTCCCAAAAAAATATATGCTGCACCCATGGATATCACATACATTGGGGTATCAAGTTGATAATCTCCCATGGATAATTTAATGCTATGACACTTCCCTAAACAACTAACTGTACCACCATCTACAATCAAAACTTGAAACTCTGGAGCTAGATATATAAAACAATTTAGATGAGTGGCTAACTTTTTGTTGATGAAATTATGAGTACTACCTGAGTCGATTAACACTGTTACCTTCTACTTCTTTAAGAACCCTACCACCTTGAGATTTTGTGGAGCACTAAAACCTGAGAGTGCATGAAAAGAAATTATTGGTTAAGAATCATGTTGTAATGCCAAATAAAAGCTTTGCACAATAGACACACTAGAATCAAGATTAGAAGCACACATTCAAGACAAAACTAAATCTAAAATGCAAATTCATACGTTAAGCAACAAAGAACATGGGAAAGTAAAAACGTAATTAAAACTGAAACAATATCACCAATTCCAAACGTATTTCCATGAATTATCTCGATTGCCCTTCTCCATTTTGCTTGTGTAGTATAATTGCCCTCAGATTTTCAAGTTCGTGCAAGTATAGCCTAAGATAGTGATTGTAAATATAGAAGATTCCAGAACAAAAGTGCTTTCTCCAAAGTTTTACAAAATTAGAAGTTGGAATGAAGAATGACAAATCGAAATTTATAGAAATTGGCCGGCGTGAGGCCAAAAGATTGAAAAGATTAGCGAATGGTTGAGATTGTTGATTGGACATACATTGAGATAAGCAGCGGTGATGACATGAGTGATTCGAATTAGAAATAAGAATTAAGGATTAAATAAATGATTTAATCTTCAGTTCGGCATTCGAAAACATTAGAAATATATTTGCATGACAAAGATGAAGATTGATTATGACTCTCTATTTGAATGCACGCACAACACTTAATTAATTAAATAAGAATATTTAATTAATCCGCATGTACACGCAATTGAGTTAGAAATGGACGATTGCATGATTAGACGAAGAGATTACTCGAAGACGCCACTCAGACATTAAATCAATAGTTAACTGAACGATTAAAATAGATGTCAAGTTGAGTAAAAGTGAATACTTAGATAACTCACATAATTATCTAAAATATAGAAGAATGTGTTAAAATAGACTTAATGAATTAAATAATTCATTTAATTCAAGAGACTCAATATTCGAAGGATAATTAAAATTTATTTAATTAAGTGACGAAGGGGATTTTAAATGAATAATTAATTTATTTATTTAATTATAGTTGAAATATGATAAAGAATAAATTAAATAATGATTTTATTTAATTTTGACAATAGAATGGATAAGGTTAGTGGTAAGATAATTAAATAATAGCGTTTATTTAGTGTCAGGATAGAATAAAGAAATTGAATTAATTAAATAATTGAGATTATTTAATCAATAGAAGAAATAATAGAAGATGAATTAATGTTAAGATGAATAATTAAATAATTGACATTATTTAATCATGACCATGAATAATACGAATTATGAAGAATATAGAAGCCGCAGGCCTAGACCAAATTTCGGTGTCTACATTTGCCCCTCTTTGATACAATGTTGTTTCGGCGTTGTCAAAGAAAAATCAATGAAAATATGCCCCAGTCAAGCTCCGGATTAGAACAGGTGAAGGTATGCCCCCTCGGGAAAATTGACAAATTTTCGAAAGGTTCAGAAAAATTTGGAAATGCGCCCGATTAGCCCAGTAGATAGGCAAAAATGTAATGCAGTTGACGGAATTGGGTTTGGAAATGGGAGGGATGGGTACGGGATAATAGAAAATGGAAGTTTACATGGCCAGAAGGAAGGAAATGCCACCTAAGCCCTAGGTATATATTGGAATTGGGGTGAAAAACTATTCATTTGCACCCACCCAGCTTAGAGATTTGAAAAGTTTGCTCTGACTTTCAGCGAGGATGTCTCCAGTTCCAGCCACCCATCATCGTGCATACAGGATCAGGACGTTCCAGAGACCAGCCGGCGCGGACCCCCCGGTATGTACCTAAAACTTGTCTTTTGAAAAATTTTAAGTTTCGTGCATTTTAAGGTATTTATTGCATTTTTAGTTGTGCGTGTCATTTTAATTTGCACCGCATCTGTATGGGCGAACGACGCATCTGCTTGCGAAAAGCCGCATTTGCATTTTAACGCCGACCATTTAGGCTTAGTTTAGAAAATAACCGCATGTGTTTTTTGTGTTGTGCATTTGATATTTATGATGCGCAATTGAAATTTAGCTACGCATGTGCATTTTATGATACGCATTTGTTTATTCTGATACGCATTTGAAGTTTTGAACCGCATTTGCATGTTTAGCGACGCATTAGAATATTTAGACACGCATTCGCCATTTTGAACCGCAAATGTCATTTTTAGCAAGCATTTGATAATAATTAACCGCATTTGATTAATAATGACTCACTTGTAATTAGTGGACCTCATCTGTAGAAAAGCGACGCATGTGTTAAAAAAGTGACGCATCTGCAAAATAACAACGCATTTGCATTTTATGTCAAAACATTCATTTTTCACTAGGGTAGATGATTCAGGCTGACATGAAGCATGTTGTTGTAGGTTGTTCTTGACCCTATCTACACACGTGAGTCGAGACCC
>VDFB02352983.1:0-27993 GCA_007258455.2 Sequoia sempervirens
AAATCACATCGAGCCAACTGAGCCTATTCGCACTGAAAGAACCTTGGAGTTGAACGCATGAACTTTCTTGCAATCTTAGCACGCGGAATACTTTGATCAAGAGAGAATAGGGTAGCCGTTGGCGACTTTATTCTGCGTTGGTGCGGTCACGAAAAACACATCAACATGTCTGAGGGTGATAACTCGTGCTCGAAGTCAACTCAGTACCTGCCAACCTAAATAGCTCCTGCCAGAATGCACTCATGAATCGATTATCCCTGTCACTGACTATGTACTAGGGTAGCCCATGCAGTCAAAAAATCTCCCTGAAAAATAACTCAGCCACCTGTGGAGCCTTGTACTCAGTCGGAATAGCAAAGAAGTGAGCGTACTTCGTCAATCAATCCAACACCACAAAGATACTATCTCTCCCATGCACCTTGGGTAGGCCTGTGATGAAGTCCATAGAAATGCTCTCCCATTTCTGCTCTGGGATAGGCAATGGTTGTAGCAATCCAGCTGGATGTGTATGCTCTAACTTGTTCTACTGACAAGTCACACACTCCCTGACGTGTCTCAATACATCATCCTTGAGGCCCTTCCATGAGAACCTCTCTCTGACCTATCTATAAGTTTTGAAATAGCCCTGATGGCCTGCTAAGGGAGTATCATGAGAAGCCTGCAATATCTTCTCCTTCAGTCTAGATTCTGGCACCAAGTAGATCCTATCCTTGTAGTAAATCACATCATCCACTATTTTGTACCTGTCATCCTGAATCAATCCATCCATCAACTCACAAGCAAACGTATTCTTGGAATACTCCACCAACAAGAGGGACTTCCAATCTGCGGAAATCTCTGAAAGTGAGCACGCTGAAGGTCTCCTAGAAAGGGCGTCGGCCACAACATTATTTTTTCCCTTCACATACTCTATATCAAAGTCATATGCATGTATTCTGCTGACCCACTTCTGCTGTCTCTCATTCAAATCCCTCTGCTCCAATAAGTATCTGAGACTATTATGGTCAGTCCTCACCACAAACTTCCCTCCAACTAAATACTGTCTGAATTTCGCCAAGGCATGCATAATGGCGAGCATCTCCTTATCGTAGATAGAGTATAGTCTCTCTGGTCCCCTCAACTTACGGCTCTCAAAAGCTATGGGGTGTCTGTTTTGCATCAACACTGTTCCTATGCCCTCACTTGAGGCATCACACTCCAAAACAAACGGCTGTGTGAAATCTGGAAGCGCCAATACTGGGCAACTACTCATCACCTCCTTGAGCTTATCAAAAGCTCGTTGTGCCTCCTCTGACCAACTGAATGCACCTTTCTTTGTCAAATCTATCAAAGGTGCTCCCAACTGTGAAAATCCTCTCACAAACCACCTATAGTAACTGCACAATCCAAAGAAACCTCGCAACTCTGTGAGTGTCCTAAGTGGTGGCCAGTCAAGTATCGTCTGTATCTTCTCCTGATGGAACTGTACTCCATTTGTACTGATCACATGCCCCAAATATAATATCTCTCTAAGGCCAAATTCACATTTTGAAGCCTTAGCGTAGAGTGATTGCTCCTCCATGATACCCAAGATCTCGTCAAGATGCCTCAAATGCTCCTCCCAAGTCTTGTTGTATATGAGCAAGTCATCAAAGAACACTAACAAAGATTTACGCAACTGTTTATTGAATATATGGTTCATGCAGGACTGAAATGTGGCAGGTGCGTTTGTCAAACCAAATGGCATGACCAAGAACTCATAGTGCCCATAGTGACAACAAAATGTTGTTTTGTGTATGTCCTTGTAGAAACCCCTTGTTTCCCCTGTTTCTGAATTTGACTATTTTTTGTTTGTTTTTGCAGTTTTTGGTGTTTTGACGTTTTTTGCATAAAATATGAAGAATGCGATTTTGCAATATAATAAGATAAAATCTAAATAAAATCTAACAACTCCGGAAATAACAGGATCTATCTCGAATACTGATGCCAGACTATTATTTAATCTTTTGAAATGATTACACTGAGAATCCAGTTACATGCAAATAGAAAGGCAATGATATTTATTGAAGAAAAACCTGATTGCAGCAGACTGATTTAATTCTTGATATGGTACGGCTATCATTTATTCCAGCTTCTCCCTCTATCTGGTGATGCAAGAAGATACCAGGAGCATAGGCGCCCCAGTTGGTGCAGACAAACTGGCCAGAAAGAAGGCGATCTATCAAACACACAAGGTACGCCCTATTTAATGATGGTACGGCCTGCAATATGACTGGTACGGCTTTCGCCCAGCAGCCAATGACTGAAATGTACGGCCTCTGTTATGGTCTTCAGATCTCTGGAAGTTAGGCGCCTGTAAGTGATAAACTCCTCTGGATGTATACTCTGAAAAAATGTGTTTCAACTGTGAAGCTCTGTAATTTCTTCTGGATGAAGAAATCTCTTTGCTAGCAATAGATCGAATGATATTTCACACCCTCTGAATCGCTCTCACTGGAGATGGCTCGTTCCCCAATGCATTCGAGACTGAAACCCTAAGTTCCTGTGCTCTGCTCAAGACTTGATCAATTTTCAATTCACAATTCATAATGGCTCGAATTTCCAAGCAAATGCATTATACTCTTGAGAAGTGCGAATTCCACAATAATAGGGATCATTAAAAATTCGACTTCTTTTTAATTCTTTTCAATAGTCTTCAACGTAATTTTTAATTATAAATTTAATCGTCAAATGGCCCCCTTTTTATGATGGGCGACCCCTTCACTGAAATCACTTAAGTTATAATAAAATATTATAACTTTATATTAAAATGCTTCCACAATTAATATTTAATTAAATCAATTAAATATTAATATCTCTCTCAATATCCACCCGATGCTCGAGCCGTCTGAAGCTGACGAATAAAGAAGTGATTCTGAACGCCATCAATCCATACTGCTAAAAATAGCAGGGGTCCCACGCTGAATGTTGAATACTGCTAAAAATAGCAACTCAGGCTAGAAGTGTCTGAATGAGCCCGAACGAAAGCCAACTGATCAAATACTGCCAACTGAAGCTGAGCCAAGCTCCAACATGACCCTCTATCCAACCCATCGCCCACGTAGGGTCGCATAATAGGCTAATCCCGTGGCTCAGAGATGTCAACTAGAAGGGGATATGATAGTCCACTTCTCCCCGAAATTGCTTTGTCCTCAAGCAATCTCAACTCCTGATGTCGTATCATCTCGGCCTTCCCATGTAGCATCCTCCACCGCAAATCTCTCCATTTCACTCTAGATATTCCCTCGATAGTCCTCCTACGCAACCGCTCTCCCTCAGACTCCGTGATGGACTCGTGTACTAAAATCAACTTTCCTCATCATCATCTAAGGGAGGTAGAACTCCAGACGGTACCACCTCGGCGGTCCCAACGCTTCTTGAGAGGCGTGATACATGAAAAACATTGTGTACCCCGGCCGGGAAGCTCAAGCTCATAGGCCAATTTCCAACACGCCAGATCTCCGGAAGGACCGCATTATCGGGCTTAAGTTTTCCTCAATTCCACTCTTCCTAAGAGTGGACTGACGGTAGGGCTGCAGCATGAGGTAAACCATGTCACCCACCTCGAAATGCCTCTCCGTCCTCTTCTGATCTGCGTACTGTTTTTGCTGATTCTGTGCCTTGGCGATATTCTCCTTGAGAGCCTTCATAGTATCCTGACTCTCCTGCAACAAGTCTCCAGCACTCGGCACTCTACTGTCACTCAGTAGCAGATCCAGAAAACTCGGCGCCTCATAACCGTACGCCATAAAAGGAGACATCTGAATAGTCATGTGGAATGTCGGTTAGAAAACACGACAAATGAATCCACTTGACCCATGCCTTCTGCTGCCCTGCAATATAATTTCGGAGGTAACCTTCCACCCACTTATTCACTATCTCCGTCTGCCCATCAGTCTGCGGGTGGTAACTGGTGCTCGGGGTGAGCTCGGTCCCACAAAGTCTGAACACCTCCTGCCAGAAGTGACTCAAGAACCGACTATCCCTGTCGCTCACAATGCTTCGAGGCAATCCATGTAGTCTGACACCTCACGAAAGAATACCTCTGCTACCTGTGTAGCTGTGTAGGTTGTGGTGATCGGAAAGAAGTGGGCATACTTCGTAAGCCGATCCACAACGACATATATGCAATCTCGCCCTTGGGCTTTAGGCAAACCCGTAATGAAGTCCATCGGCGGGCATTCCCGCTCTGTCGGGGAATGGAGAGTGGCTGCAATAAACTTCTTAGAGATGCGTGTTCTCCTGGCGTGCGCGCAACAAAAGCGGAGCCTCCGCGCTAGCATCTTGAAGAACATCTGCCTTAAGTCCTTTCCATGTGAATCTCTCCCGAATCTGTCTGTAGGTCTTGAAGTACCCGGGATGTCCTGCAGTCGGTACATCATGAAAGGCTCGCATGATTATGTTCTTCACCTCTAAACCTGGGATCAAATATATCCTGTTCTTGTAAATGATCAAGTCATTCACAAGTGTATACCTAGTATCAATCGTCGATCCCTCAACAATGTTGGAGGCCCAAGTATCCTTGGCATACTCTGCCACAATCATATGCCTCCAATCCTCCGAAATATGAACCATAGAGCTCAAATATGGCCTGCGTGAAAGAGCATCAGCTACTACGTTCTGTGTACCTTTGATATATGAGATATCAAAGTCATATGCCTGCAATTTACTGACCCACTTCTGCTGATGATCATTGAGATCTCGCTGCCCCAAGAAGTGTCTCAAACTGTTATGGTCAGTTTTGATGCAAAATTTGCTGCCAACAAGATACTGCCTGAATTTTGCTAAGGCATGCATGATAGCGAGCATCTCCTTATCATATATGCTATAAAGTCTCTCTGGCCCTCTGAGCTTTCGGCTCTCATACACAATCGGGTGCTTGTCCTGCATAAGCACCGCACCAATGCCCTCACCTGATGCATCGCACTGAAGCTCAAAAGGCTTCGTAAAGTCTGGTAGTGCTAAAACAGGGCATGTAGTCATCAACTCCTTAAATCTCATAAAACATTCCTGTGCCTCAGGAGTCCAAACAAATGCACCCTTCTTCAGTAAATCTGTCATAGGGGCTGCATGTCGTGAATAACCATTCACGAATCTACGGTAGAATCCACACAAACCTAGAAACCCTCTCAACTGTGTCAGGTTCGCCGGTGTAGGCTAGTCAATAATAGCGCAGATCTTTTCAGGATCCATCCGCACTCCTCCTGCACTGATGATATGACCTAAATATAACAATTCGGTCATTCCCAAGTCACATTTGGATTCCTTGGCGTACAAGGACTCCCTCTCCAGAATACTCAACACGGTCTCCAAGTGAGCCAAATGCTCCTGCCAAGTCCTGCTGTAAATAAGGATATCATCGAAGAAGACCAATATGAATCTCCTCAGCTGTGAATGAAAAACCCTGTTCATCGTAGACTGAAATGTAGCCGGTGCATTAGTGAGCCCCAAATGGCATCACTATAAACTCGAAGTGCCCACAATGACATCGGAAGGCAGTCTTCTCTATGTCCTGCTCACAGACCCTGATCTGATGATACCCTGACCGTAAATCAATTTTGGTAAAGTAACATGCACCATGGAGCTCATCAATAAGCTCGTCTATACGCGGTATCGGATACCTGTTTTTAATCGTCCTCTTATTCAGGACTCTATAATCAATACACATGTGTAATGTACCATCCTTCTTCTTTACCAACACAACTGAAGAAGCAAATGGTGACTTGCTAGGCCGAATGTGACCCATAGCAAGTAACTCCTTGATCGTTTTCTCGATCTCATCCTTCAGCCGTTTAGGATGTCTATAGGGCGTAATCATAACGGGCTTAGCGCCCTCCTCAAGCTCAATAATATGCTCAATGCCCCTGTCTGGAGGTCTCCCTGGTGGAATATCACTGAATACCTTATCATGCTTGACTCTCAACTGCTGAATGTCCGGATGATACTCAGTCTTTTGCTGTCCCTCCTGTATAGGTGCTAATGTGCACTCGGCAGCCCACTCTACCATGTCGTGACGCATGAGCCTCTCCATCCGACGAAAAGAAATTGTTTTGATGTTGCTGTCCCGAATTGCTTTTAGTATGTGTGTCTTCCCGTCAACATCAAAACGGATCTCCATGTCCTTGAGACGAAGAGTGACTTCCTCCAATGAATGAAGCCACTTCATTCCCAAGACCAAATCAATATCTCCCATATTAACTACATAGTAATCAGCCTTGAACTCATAATTGTTCAAGCGTAAAGGGAGATCCTTAATCATGCGTTCACACCTCAAAGTGTATCCGTCGGCCACCTTAACCCTAATGCCCTCGAACTCCTCAGTGATGAGTCCGCGTTTCTCAACAAATCTAGCATCTATGAAATTATGTGTAGCTCCTGTATCAAGAAGGGTAATAACCCTCTGTCCTGCTAACACACCACGAATCCTGAATGAGCCCTCCTGCTGAATGCTAGATAAGCGTGCCTCCTGTATCTGAAGTTCTGACTCTATCTCTGCCTTAGGCTCTGAAGCCTCTGACTCTGAATCCTCAGAACTATCCCTGCTGTCGGAATTCTCTGACTCCGAATCCTCGTAATACGCCCACATCACTCGATTTGCCTTGCCCTTAGGTCTTAGAGGACAATCGTGATTGGCGTCATAGGGACCTTTGCAGTAGAAGCAAAGCTTCTTCCTGCGTAGATCGTTAAGGGCCTCACGATCCAAAGGTGGTGCTGCTGATTTACCCTTTGAATCGTTTTTAAAATCTGATTTTTCTTTGTTAAAATCAGACTTCTCTCTGTTTCTGTTAAAGCCCTTATTGTCCCTGAAAGATGAAGAACCTCTGGAGTTGAATCTACTAGAAGGTGCTGCCAACTCCATACTCCGTGCCTTCTTCATCGCTTCCTGTAACGGAGGATCAAAGGCTTTGATCCAACCTCTCAATGGCTTTGTCAAGCCCTCCATGAAGAGTACCACAAGTCGTCTCTCTGAAATATTCAGAACCATAACTGATAACTTCTGAAAGTCACCAATATACGACTCCAAGCTGCCACTCTGTCTCAACTGAGCCAAGTCTCTGAAGTAGGATTCTGGATCCTTCCTGTCAAAACACTCTACCAACCTGTCAACAAACTCCTGATAGGATGTGATCCGGTCATGCTGTAGCGTTACCATACTGTGGTGCCACCAATCGTAAGCTACCCCCTCAAGATGTAGTGTCGCATATCGGATAGCATCTCTCTCAGCCATCGGACGCAAAGTGAGGAATGTATCTAGCTTACTAATCCAAGCCTGAGCTGTGACCTTACCACTACCATCGAACATCGCTAGATTGAGCCTGTTGGTTGCATGCTTCAGATCATTGTTCTGGTATCTAGGTCTCCAATCCTGTCGACCTCTGTGGTGCTCTCTCCTCTGCGTAACAAATCTGTCAAAAGAGATCCTCTCTCTGACATCTGGTGGTACTAACTCCCACTCCTCGTTCACTGCCATAAGTGTGTCTGTGAACAACTCCTCATGCTCCTCCTCTGCAACAGCCTCCTCGGCCTCCTGTTTCACAAAAGTAGGCCTAGTGGGCCTATCTGCTATCCGTGAGGCTGTCCTCGGTGCTCTGCAAGATCTTGCTTCACTCCTCTCATCGTCATGATGTGGTGACGGTCTCCTCAGAGTACCCAATCTCTGAAGTGCCACTGTCAACTGCTGTAATACATCATTCGATTGCCGTTGACCTGCACGTAAATCTCTGAGTGCATGCAAAACCTCTGCATCATCCGGATCTCTAGGGTTTTGAGGAATCTCTGTTCTAGGAACATCTGTTCTATCAACCATATTTTCCGGCCGCCTGCTCAAACTCTGTTGTCTGTCAATCAGAGCACGTCTGCGTGTGTAATACCTGTGAGAGCCAATCTGTTCTGGCTGCATAAGACTGCTAAACCCTTAGGATGGCAGGATTTAGCTCTGATACCACTGTAGAAACCCCTTGTTTCCCCTGTTTCTGAATTTGATTATTTTTTGTTTGTTTTTGCAGTTTTTGGTTTTTTGACATTTTTTGCATAAAATATGAAGAATGCAATTTTGCAATATAATAAGATAAAATCTAAATAAAATCTAACAACTCCGGAAATAACAGGATCTATCTCGAATACTGATGCCAGACTATTATTTAATCTTTTGAAATGATTACACTGAGAATCCAGTTACATGCAAATAGAAAGGCAATGATATTTATTGAAGAAAAACTTGATTGCAGCAGACTGATTTAATGCTTGATATGGTACGGCTATCATTTATTCCAGCTTCTCCCTCTATCTGGTGATGCAAGAAGATACCAAGAGCATAGGCGCCCCAGTTGGTGCAGAAAAACTGGCCAGAAAGAAGGCGATCTATCAAACACACAAGGTACGCCCTATTTAATGATGGTACGGCCTGCAATATGACTGGTACAGCTTTCACCCAGCAGCCAATGAGTGAAATGTACGGCCTCTGTTATGGTCTTCAGATCTCTGGAAGTTAGGCACCTGTAAGTGATAAACTCCTCTGGATGTATACTCTGAAAAAATGTGTTTCAACTGTGAAGCTCTGTAATTTCTTCTGGATGAAGAAATCTCTTTGCTGGCAATAGATCGGATGATATTTCACACCCTCTGAATCGCTCTCACTGGAGATGGCTCGTTCCCCAATGCATTCGAGACTGAAACCCTAAGTTCCTGTGCTCTGCTCAAGACTTGATCAATTTTCAATTCACAATTCATAATGGCTCGAATTTCCAAGCAAATGCATTATACTCTTGAGAAGTGCGAATTCCACAATAATAGGGATCATTAAAAATTCGACTTCTTTTTAATTCTTTTCAATAGTCTTCAATGTAATTTTTAATTATAAATTTAATCGTCAAATGGCCCCCTTTTTATGATGGGCGACCCCTTCACTGAAATCACTTAAGTTATAATAAAATATTATAACTTTATATTAAAATGCTTCCACAATTAATATTTAATTAAATCAATTAAATATTAATATCTCTCTCAATATCCACCCGATGCTCGAGCCGTCTGAAGCTGACGAATAAAGAAGTGATTCTGAACGCCATCAATCCATACTGCTAAAAATAGCAGGGGTCCCACGCTGAATGCTGAATACTGCTAAAAATAGCAACTCAGGCTAGAAGTGTCTGAATGAGCCCGAACGAAAGCCAACTGATCAAATACTGCCAACTGAAGCTGAGCCAAGCTCCAACATGACCCTCTATCCAACCCATCAGCCTACGAGGGTCGCATAATAGGCTAATCTTGTGCTCTGAGAGATGTCAACTAGAAGGGGACATGACAGTCCTGCTCTCTGACTCTTATCTGATGATACCCTGAATGAAGATCAATCTTCGAAAAATACACTACCCCATGAAGTTCATCCAACAACTCATCTATCTTGGGTATGGGGTACCTGTTCTTAATGGTTTTCTTATTAAGAGCCCGATAGTCAATGCACATCCGCATGGTTCCATCCTTCTTCTTTACCAAGACCACAGAAGAAGCGAATGGACTGGGGCTCGGACTAATGTGTCCCATCTCAAGCAATTCTTTGATTGCTTTCTCAACCTCATACTTGAATTTCTTAGGATGACAATAGGGGGTAGTGATCACTGGCTTGGCCCCCTCCTCCAACTCAATGGTATGCTCAAAGCCACGATCATGTGGTCTCCCTGGAGGTATCTCTCCAAAAACCCTATCATGTTTACCCAATAGCTCTTGAATGTCAACATGATATGGCTGCCCTGAATCTGAAGACTCCTTGGTGGTGATCAAACACTCTACTGCCCAAGCTATGTCATTCTTGTCCCAAATTTCTGACTTGTTAAAAATCGGGATAACCAATCGAAATTTTGATAAAATTTGAAGTTTTCCTCTTCTAGCGCACGTATTACGAGGTGCAAAGATTAGCAAACCACAATTTTAGGTCTATAATCCTTTGGGTTACCACTTTTTACACATTCTCGTCCATTTTCATCTAATTCTGAGTCATTTTTAGTGTGTTTTTTTGTCAAATTCGGGTTCTTCTGACATCACTGCAAGTAGGAGATTTTCAGCTTCACTACAAGTCAATAATAGGAGCTTTTTGTGTCTATTGCAAGTCACTTTGCTTTTTAATTTTCTTTTCAAATGTTCTTTGTAGGAACTTTTTGAAGCACTTGCAAGTGAAGGAACTTTTAAAGTTCTTTACAAGTTACTTTTTGAATGACTTGCAATCACTTATAAAAATTCCGATTTTCACTTAAAGCACTTGCAAAGACTTCAAAAAGCCCCGATTTCTTTTATTTTCCCTTGCAATGACACTTAAAAAGCCCGATTTCACTTAAAAGCACTTGCATTTGTTTTTGAAAAGCCCAATTTTATAAAGTTACTTGTAAATGCTTTGAAAAAGCCCGATTTCATTTTAAATGACTTGCAAAAGGTATGTAAAAGTCCGACCTCTCTTTTTGAGTGACATTTCACTTGCAATAAGCTCTCAAGAACCCGACGCTATCCATGATCTGAGCAGTTTGAGTTCTACTTCATTTGTCTACCTTATTTCAAGCAAATTTTATAGATCATGGAGCTTTAAATCGGACTTTTGGCTGAAAATGATCAAGTCTTTTCATTTACAAATCGCGCCTAGGGTTTTTCTTTCGTCCGCAATATTTGTTTCAGGTATGTTGTTTTTATTTCAAAGTTTTTGTTTCATAAATCTTTGGTTTTTTGTCGCCATTTGTTCAAAATTTGTTTTATATGGCATGTATTTTAAGAAAACGTTTTTCTTTACTTAAAGGAAACGCGTTTTATTATTGTAAAAACATCTTTGTCAAAAATGCGTTTTTATTTCACACACCTTCCATCTTATAAAATGCCTTTACCAGAAACGTTTTCACAAAATTGCATTTTCTTCTCATTATATCCTTCATTCGCCCATTATTCACCTTTCATTCAAATATTCTTTCAGCTGATAATGCATTCATATCCCTGTCTATTCAAAAACGTATTTCTTTCATTTCCATTTTCTTTTAAATACGCCTTCATCTTCCTTTCAGCTGAAAGCACGTTTTTCTTTTCATCTCATTTGCCTATCATATGCCTCCATTTTTTCTATCAGTTGTGAACATTTGACCTTTATCTCCTTTCATTCCATATTCATTTGCCCTTCCATTTCATAATCCTATTTTCCATTCTCTTGAAAAATTGAAAAGAAACAAAAATAATACTTTTGGAAGCAAATCGGGTTTTTGTTCATCCATTACAAGTTGGAAATTTCAATATAGAATGCAAGTTAAAAAGTTGTGAAAAGTAACTTGCATAAGCTTTTCAAAATCCCGAAATGCTCTTTTACTTGCAATGAGTTCCTGAAATCCCGAAATGCCTTTAAAGTGCCTTAAAATCGGACTTTTTGCCCTTGACTGCAAATGCAAGTTGAAAGTTGTGACTTGCACTTTTCAAAGTTGCAATCTAACTTTTTCATTTGTCATGAAAAGCACATGTCCCTTTCACTTGCAATAAGCCCTCAAAAACCCGAAATGAGTTATAATGCTCATTTTCTGCCCTCAAACAGCCAAAACACCATTCTGAGTTTGAGCCTTAGCCATGTCTACGCCTGTAAACGCTGATGACATCTTAACCTTATGGAACTTTCTTCACAGCCTTGCAGATTCTTGTTCGATGACGGAGGAACCTGCTTCTCCACCGAACAAAAAGATGAAGTACAAATACGACAAGTATCAGAATGAGATTCCTCCTTCTCATGTTGTCTCAAACATTGAAGAAATCGGAGACACGAAGATTGGGCATGTTGATATGTCCGAATTTCTGAAGAGAGTTGAGAAATCAACTTCTCATCATATGCAGTTGCTGTTGCAAAGTCATATTCATTTGGTTTCCTCTTTTCCTGTTGCTTCCCTAGAGCCAGAGTTCGTCCTTGCGTGTGCAACTCACTTTGACAGAGAATCCAGAACCATTCAAGATGATGATGGGAATGTGGTCATTAGACTTGATCCAGAAACCATTCATAGGATTTTCAAAGTTCCAGACTCACCTATGTATTCAGATATTTCAGTAAAGAATGCTCTAGATCATTATGAACAGAAGAAAGAAGATTGCAAACAGCACATCAATACCAAATGGCTTCTGAAGCATCGAGTTTGTCTGTCTCGGTTGCCCAACCTGTATCGATCTGACTTCAAAGAAGAGATCAATGATATAATCACTCTCTTGAGCAGAATTCTGGGGTTGAAATTCTCCAATGTCTTTGAAAAGTGGATGTACAAATTCATTGTGGTGATTAGGAAGGCACAACACCCAATCTTCTGGGGTGAAATAATCAGTGATAGTTTATGTGAGCAGCTTGCACAAGTTCCTACCACGCTCACCTTCTATATGAATTCCTATCTGGTTTATATAGCAGCTTCATTGAGGCAATTTCCAGGCCTTTCTACCGTTGGAGATAGATCTCTAGTTCCAGTTTGGGAATATTATGATCAGCTGCCTTTGATTCCTAGCAGGATTCATTACAGAAGAGTCCAAGACGCATTCTTTGGTCACTTCATGTGCCTTTTTGACAAAACCTTGCAGAACAACAGAGTATCAGATGCTGCTTGGAAAAAAGTCAATGAATATGGTTGTCTTTTTCTTCAGTTTCCTACTTTTACCTACATGAGAGTTGGTTGTTTTGAAGATCAGCCATACATGCTGCTGAGGTATCCAACTGATAAAATCACTCTAATGGAGCTTGCAAGACAGTTGATGACAGTGCACGCATGACAAGTTGTGCAACATAAAACTGGAGTGAGTATCTCGTCTCATAAACCATTACAGATTGGGAGATACTCCTTGACAAGTACCTCAAAGGCAAAAGCTATGGAAACTGAGATTCAGGAGATCAAGTTAAAAAGATTCAAGGCAAGGGCAGATTTTGATTACAGAGGAATGAAGGACAAGATAAAGAGGGTCTTCACTCATGTGCATCGCCTTGAAGATATTTGGGCAGATCTCCGAACAGAGGACATCTATAAAATGGACTATTGCAGGCTTACAGTTGAACAGGTTATTGATTTTAATCTGACCTTGATTCCAGAAGGAGTAATTGATGATGGGCTGATTTTCGATCTAGAATATGAAGAACAAAGAGTTGCTGACGCTTCTATTCCAACAATACAATGGTCTAATAAAGAATCAGTTTCTATCTTTAACAGATTTCAGTCAATCTTGGCAAATACTAATTCTTGGCTCAAGAGTATAGGCATCAAAACTATAAAAATCAGGGTTAATAATGAAGATGATTCAGCTGGACCTGTTGGATTGAAATCAGAAGTCAGAGACAAGTCCAAGGAAGGTGCTTCTTCTTCAGGAATGAGGATTAACCTGAGAGTCAACCGTGCTGTAGAACAACCTTTGGAGGAACCAACATTAAAAGGGAAGGAGGTTAAAGAGATGCAGATCCAAATCATTGATCAGCAAGAAGGAGAAGTTCTTCAGTCTCCTACTACTCTAAGTATAATGTCTCCACATATTGATGCTCCACCAGTATCAGTTTTGTCTCCGATATCTCAATTTGATAGTGATGTTGATTCCTTTTCAACGGTTTACGTTCCTCCTATTGAAGCTGCTCTTCATACATCAACTTCATCAATAGTGACTGCCTCTATAGACAACATACATGATAATCTGGAGAATGTTTTTGATGTTAATCCGATGTATCCAAACACATCACAGATAACACTTCCAGAAATTGATACATCTGCTGCAAGCTTTGCTTGTTTCATGACTAATGCTGATCACAATGCGCCATCCAGTCAAGCTTTTGTTGCGATTCAAACAGAGACATCTCCAAGAGTAACGACCGTGACTCAAAATGAATCTGTTGCTGTTTCAAATACGGTTGCTGTTTCAAATGCAAACACATTGGATCTTCCTCCATGGTTGAGTTCAGTCACTCTAAAGAGAAAGAAACAGGCAATCTCTCCAGATGTATTTGATTTCCAGCAGTTGAAGAGATCAAAGCCAAAAGCTGCAAAGAAGGCTAAAACCGTTTCACGGGTAGTTGTGGATAGCAATAAAATGAAGTATGCAGAGATAGTTGAACCCCTTGCAGACAAGTCACCAGATGAGATGCAAGTATCTGATTATAAATTCACAAGGGTGGATTTAGGCAAGCAAACACATGCTGGTATGATGCAAGACGCTCAAAATTCAGTAATTGTTTTAACACATAGTTACAATGAACTTTTGGCAAAGAAGGAAAAGTTGAAAGAAGAGAATTCACAACTCATCTCAGTCATTCAGAAGATTGCCAACTCTTCAGAGCAAGTTAATCCATTTACTTCTTTCACTTCTGAAGAATTAGTCAAGCGATTGGAGAAAATTGCGCAAAAGGCCAAAGCAGTTGATTCTTGGGCAACACAGCTGATTGATCAAAGCATACCAGTGATTGAAAAGACATTACAAGTTCTGAACAATGTCAGAATAGCAAAAATAAAGTTGAATCAGACTTTGGAAGCTTTCAAGCAAAGTTTGGATTCACTTGAAAAAGATTTGAAAATTTGGCATGAGATAGATTGAATCAAGTTACAAATTCTATGCAGCAATTCAATCCTACCAAACAGAGAAAAATACATAGAATTTGAAGAACTCATGACAAACAAGTCATTGGTTATTCAAGATCTCATCAAAGATATCCAAGCTACACTAGAAATGAGTGATGAAATTTAGCAAGACATCCTTTTTAGCTTTGAGAAAATCCCTTGCAGAATATTGAATCATGAAGGAGAATTACTTGCAGCTCATATGGTCACTACAGAAATGGCAGCAAATCTTTGTCAAGAGCTAGAATCATAACAGTTTACTATGGATTCGATTCACAAGTTTGTTAATCATCGAATGATCCTTGATAAAATGCAAACTGTTTATGAAGAGCATAGACTAGCAACGATAAGATATTTTGATGTAATCTTGAAGACTGTTGCGGTTGCCAAGAACACACTAGGCCCCGATCCAAATGAGTTGCAAGAAATTATCAGTAGATTTCAATCTTTCAAAGCTAGGATTGAAATAGAATAAAATATTTTATCTTTATGCATTTTGTTTTCGACAAACTACATGTAAAAACAAATTTTGTAATCGCAAGTGTTTCTTTCACTTGCAGTTTTATAAATTATAATTACATGTAATCAAGTTACAAGTCAAATTACAATAGGACTTGTAATTTGGAATAAGTCAATTGCAAGTAGTTGGTGGTTGAGAGAATTTCTCAAGTTAGTTGGGATCCTCCCACCTTTTTCTCATGACCTCTCTCCTATAAATACTTGAGAGGGTCCTTTGTAAACATATCTTTTTGGCAAGCAAGAAAACTCTGCAGAATTTTGTACTCATAAAGACTTTGAGCTTTATAGTTATAAGTTTATCTTTTTCAAATAATATCAAAGAGTTGCAGATTTTAGACTTTGTGTTGAAATCCTACTTTGCATCCATTGTGTTCTTATGTCATTTTGGAGCGTTACTTTATAATTATTTGAAGATTGTGGAAGATTGCCAGGGAGAGCTTCAATTGAAATATTTTCAGACTTTGTGCTGTAAATGTTGAAGATTGAATTCATAATTTAGAAGTTAAGAAGAATTGCAAGTCTTTGTGCTCGTAACGATTCTCATTCATAGTAGTTAATAGATACATCATATTTGCAGACTTTGTGATGTCTTATGCTGTATATTATCATTAGAATTATCTTTCAAAAGGGTAGATAGGATTGCAGATTTTCAAGACTTTGCGCTTGAGGTGGTTATCCCATCCGAAGGAAGTGACGGAAGTCTTTGAGCTTTTAGGAAACTTCATTTCCTTTCTACTGAATTTATTACGAGCTGCTGTTAAAGTTTATTTAAAAGTCCATATTAATTTTCTGCGAAGAGAAAAGAGTTTAATCTTTCCTGAAACAAGAGGAGAGATTATTGTTCCACCCATATTTGTTTTTAGTTATTTAGATAGGGGGAGCCTTCCCTTAAATAGGAGAGTTTAACTCACACACTGTGTTGAAATCACCATTTTTCCAAACCTCCTAAGTTTACAAAATATTCAACCAACAGTTTTTGGTGACTCTGCTGGGGATTCGAACGCATTTGAAAGTCTCTCACTTTCTTTTGAAGTCCAGTATTCTAAATCTGTTTACTTGGTTTTTTGTTCTGCTTATACACTGGAAGGAATTCGTTTTTATGTTCGTCGTAAGAAAGGTCAAAGTTCTCAAGAAATATCTCCAGGTGAACAAGCTAAGTTTGAGTTGCTCACTAGTATATCCTCTCTTTCACGAACTACTAGCTTCCCTCCATCCAAGAAGAAAAAGCCTATTCCAAGTGAAATTTTGCCTTTCTTTTTGAAGCCGTTAATATCTTCCATTTCTATTATGGCTGCTGCTGTTGCTGTTGCTCTTCCTGGTCCTTGGGGAGCAGCTTTTGGCCCTTTGGCTTTAACGCCGCCTCTTCATGCTCTTCCACAAGGTTCTCGAAAAAATCTCCCTAAGTTCTATGGAGATGGTAAACAACATCCAGATGAACATGTCAAGTCCTTTTATATGGCATGTGGTGTTCTTGGAGTTGAACATGAAGATGTTGTTGTTCGCCTTTTTGTTGAAACTCTCCAAGGTATTGCAGCAGATTGGTTTTATAATTTGGCAGCTGGTGTAATTACAAATTGGGACACTCTCAAGACTAAGTTTGAAGAACGCTTCAAGCCTGCTGAAGATGAACATGCTTTGTTGGCTCGGCTGACTCAGATGAAGAAAGATACACATGAAGGCATGTGTGAATTCATTGCTAAGTTCAACAAATTAGCAAATAGAATTCCTATTACTTTTCAGCCTACTCTTGCAAATCTCAAGTGTTTCTTCATCAATACTCAGCTACCTGAAGTTAGTTTCTTGTTGAAAAGAGTTGTTCCAACTGATTTGACTCATGCTCAAGCTCTTGCCACGGAGATTGAAGATGATTTGATCTTGGCTGGTAAAATTCGTAAGGATCCTAATCGGTTCAAGGGAAATTCTTCTTCTGAGTCTTCTGTTGCTGGTTCTACTAATCCTATGGTGCAGAAATTAGCCAATGAACTTCTTGCTTTAAAGAAGCAAGTTACACAAGCTGCATATGCTGCTCCATATAAGAATATTCCTAGAAGGATATATCCTAATTCAGCTTCAAATTATGCTGCTAAAAATCAGCCTAAGCTGCCTCCTCCTCCAGAAAGGCTTGCACTTGAAACTCCTCCATAGAAATCAGCAGTTGGATATTATGAGATTGATCAGAATGAACCTTTTTCTGCTGATTTTCAAGCTGAAGATGATGCTGTCTTTTATCAAAGTGAAGAAGAAGCAGCTGGCGACTCCACTATACGGTTCATGCACTATGATAATTCAATGCCAACTGATAATGATCATAGTCAAGCTTATGCTGTAATGACACGATCCCAGACTCGTTCAACTCAACAAGATGAAGAAGCAAAGGCAAAGAATAATGTTCAAGTGCCATTTACTATTGCTAAAAGAGGAACACCGCTGCCTACTTTCCCCAAAGATCCAGCGAAGAATCAAGTAAGTAATCTTTCTAATGCCTCTTCTATTGAGCCAAAGACCAATATATCAAATCCTAAATCAAAAGCTGAACATACTACTTCTGCATCTTTAGCAAATTCCTTTCAAGCTTTTGATATCATTGATCATGCTAGGAAGACCAAAATTCAAATGTCTGAAGTTGAGTATCTTCAAGCTAATCCTAACCAATTTGATAGATTGGTAAAATTTGTGAAGAATAAGGACACTCGACCTATTTCAAGCTTTACTGAAAGCACCCTTGCTGTTCAAGAAGCTAAGAATCTACCTAATAATTTGATTGCCATTCCCTCTTCAATTCTGGGAAAGATAGAACCTTTCTATATTTCCTTGCTTATTAATGGTTTCAAGTTGAGCAATTGTGTTATTGATTCTGGTGCTTCGGATAATGTTATGCCGATTAAGGTGGCCAATTGTCTTGGTTTGACTCTTACCAAAACTTTTGGTAGTTGTTATTCAATGGATAATAAACAAATGCCCTTAATTGGGCAAATCAAAGATGCGCAATTTGCTTTTGCAGCATTTCTTGATAAGAAAATAAAGATGACAGTCCTGGTTGCGGATGTTCCTGCTTCTTATGGTATGTTACTTGGGCGTAATTTCTGTAAAGATGTAGGGGGTGAGCTTAATATGGATATGACAGAAGCCAGGATTCCTATCAAAGGCATTGTGCAGAAATTAGTTCCTGAAAAAGAAACTAAGTATACGGTGGTAAAATCTGATGATCCTCATGCGCAAATTCTTTTTGAATCTGCTGGTTTTGGGAACTATTACCTCCATATTGATGAAGTTTCTGAGTTTGCTGAAGATTGGCCTTCAAGTGATTCAAATTCTCCATTACTTTCAGCAAGTGAAGGATCTATTCAATCAAATGAAAATCAAGTATCAGAAGTTAATTCTTCTGATTCTCAAAATGTGATTGAAGATGTTTCATCTTTGAATACATATGAGGATATTCAATCATTTCCTCAATCTGAAGAAGCCCATTCACACCTTTTGGAAGAAGAAAATACTATTTCCCTTCAAAACATATCCATTTTAGAAGTAGGTAGTTCTAGCAGTTCAAGTTCTAATGTTAATCTTGGTTCAAATGATGTCTGGACTCTTGAATTTGATGGTAGTTGTGCTGCTAATAGTGCTGGAGCTGGTGTAGTTCTTGTTTCTCCCAAAGGAGAGATTTTTCCTTATTCTTTCAAGCTGCAATTTTCTAATACCAACAACACAGCAGAATATGAATCATTGTTGTTGGGTATGGCTGTTGCGCTGAACAGAGGAATCAGGAATCTTCACGCTCAAGGTGATGCTGAATTGGTTGTTTGTCAAGTAAGAAGTATATATCAGACAAAGAACGAAAGGCTCAAACACTATCGCAACCTAGTGTGGGAAAATATTGAAAATTTTGATGCTTTCAGCATATCAGTGGTTCCACGTGAATTTAATGATAGAGCTGATTCTTTGGCAGTTTCAGCCACACTATTGATTCCACATCTTGATTTTAATCAAGATAAATATATTATTGAATTGATCTGTAGACCTAGTGTACCTGATAATTGGGATCATTGGCAGATTTTCAATGATGATAAATAGATTATTAACTTTC
The DNA here is from genome assembly GCA_007258455.2 of Sequoia sempervirens. Taxonomy (NCBI): domain Eukaryota; kingdom Viridiplantae; phylum Streptophyta; class Pinopsida; order Cupressales; family Cupressaceae; genus Sequoia; species Sequoia sempervirens. The sequence goes on from VDFB02352983.1 coordinate 19,198, forward strand.
TGCAGACTAGAGATAGTTTTAACAATCTGTATTTTGAAGGAAGTAATTCTTCTTCTTCCTCAGATTCCATGTCTAATACTTCATCGGAGCCAGATGAGGAAATTCTTCAGCTGAAAGGTAATAAAATCCCTAAGGGGTTAGTTTCGTTGGAAAGAATTTTTGATAAGCATGATCGCTATATCAAAAGCCAACAAAAGGAAGTAAATTCTGATTCTCATATGGGATATGAGAAATATAGCATTGGATCTGAAGAGAATCCTAAGTTTGTTAATATTGGCAATAATTGTACTCTTGAAGAAAAAGATCAATTCATTCAACTCTTACGTCAATACAGTGATGTGTTGGCTTATTCTTATGATGATCTTAAGTCTTTTCAACCAGATAAAGTGCAGCACGAAATTCCTTTAAAGCTGGATGCAGTACCATTCAAACAAAAAACAACGTCAGTATAATCCAAAAATTTCAGGTACTATTTACTCCGAGATTCAGAAAATGCTAGAGGCACGAATCATCTTTCCTATCCATCATTCAACATGGATAGCCAATATAGTTCCAGTGCGTAAGAAGAATGGAGAGATACGTATCTGTGTTGATTTTCGCAATCTCAATCAATTGCCGCTTAAAGATAATTATCCGTTGCCAATAATGGATCAAGTGTTACAAATTGTAATTGGAGCTGAAATGATGTCTATGCTGGATGGATTTTCAGGTTACAATCAGATTGAGGTAAGTGAATCAGATCAGCATAAAACTGTGTTTACTACACCTTGGGGTACATTTGCATATCGCAGAATGCCCTTTGGATTGATCAATGTAGGAGCAACTTTTCAGAGAGCTATGGATCTTGCTTTCCGTGGTATCTTGGGCAGGTATATTGTAGTATATTTAGATGATCTCACCGTCTTTTCAAAAGATCGTGAAAATCATCTCTTTCATTTGCAAGATGTGCTGGAAAGATGTCGCAAGCATGGGATTTTTCTTAATCCTAAAAAGTCAATTTTTGGGGTTACAGAAGGAAAACTTCTTGGGCATGTTGTATCAAAAGAAGGGATTAAAATTGATCCTGAGAGAGTCAAGTCTATTCAAAATCTTTCCTTACCAGCCAGCAAGACTGCAGTTCATTCTTTCTTTGGAAAAATTAATTTCTTGAGAAGATTTGTGCCTGATTTTGCTAAGAAAACTCATCATATCATTGATATGATGAAGGGAAAGACCACTTTCCATTGGAATGCTGAAGAGCTGCTTTTTCAGAAATTAAGGATGCAATCGCTCATGCACCAGTGCTGGTTTGTCCTGATTACACTAAAGATTTCATTATGTATAGTTATGCTTCTGAGCATACTATGTCTGCAATTCTCATGCAGAAAAATCAAGAAGGAATTGAATCTCCCATTGCTTTTATGAGCTGTCCTTTGAAAGCTCATGAACTCAAGTATTCCATAATGGAGAAGAATGCTTTTGCTATGGTAAAAGCAGTGAAGTATTTCAGATTTTATATTTTGAATTCACATACTATTGTTCTAGTTCCTGATACAACAGTCAAGTCTATCCTGACACAGCAAGATTTTGGTTCAAAGAGAGGTAATTGGGTAGCTAAGATTCAAGAATATGATCTTGAAATTAAGCCTACTAAATTAGTTCGTGGAAGAGGTTTGTGTCAGCTTATGGCTGAGAACAATTTAGAGGATGAAGAACAAAATGTTTTTGATGATCTTCCTAAGGTTTTGTTTGTTAGTACTACTGATGAATGGTACTCTAACATTGCCTATTTTCTGACCTATGATGAATGCCCAACGCATCTGTCATTCAAAGAGAAGAGAAATTTGAAGCTCAAAGCTGCAAATTATGTTCTTTGGGATAGTGGTTTATATAAACGAGCCATAGATGGTACTTTTCAACGCTGTGTTGATAAAGCTCAGCAAGATAGATTGCTGGAATCTTTTCATAGCTTGGCGTGTGGTAGACACTTCTCACCGCCGGTTACTGCACATAAGATCCTAAGAGCTAGATACTACTAGCCAACACTTTTTCAAGATACATATGAATGGGTACGCAAGTGTGCAAAATGTCAGCAGTTTGTTGGCAAACAGAAGTTAGCAGCGCTACCTCTCAAGCCAGTAGTAATTGAAGAGCCTTTTAGACAATGGGGAATTGACTTCATTGGTGTTATCAATCCTTCTTCAAGTGTTGGACATTCATATGTTCTTGTTGCAACGGATTATTTTACCAAATGGGTCGAAGCAATTCCAATGAAACATGCCACCTTTGAAGTAGTGTGCAGATTTCTTAAAGAGAATATCATCTCCAGATTCGGTGTTCCATACAAGGTCGTGACGGATAATGCAGCTTCATTTTCCTCTTATGAGGTAACTCAGTTTTGTTTTGATTATAGCATTATCTTAGCTCACTCTTCTGATTATTGCCCTCAAGGTAATGGTCAAGCGGAATCTAGCAATAAAAATCTGGTTACTATAATCCGTAAGCTGGTTGATGAGAATAAGAGAACATGGAATAAGGCGTTGTTTGATGCTTTGTGGGTTGATCGAATCACACCTAAGAGGGCTATTGGTATGTCTACATTCCAATTACTTTATGGACTAAATGCAGAAGTTCCTATAACTTTAGAGCTTCCAGCTTGTTGTGACCTTTTCACACATCGCCCCATTCAAAATGGGGACCCCCTAATTTTTGCTCCATTCTGGTCTTTTGGCTTGAGTTTTTCTCTCTCTCTCTCGCTCTGTCTCTTCTCTGATGTCCGCCTTTTCGAGGATTGCGCCCGTCAGTGAGTTTAAACGTGAAATTGACCAAGTCTGAGAATTAGGGTTTCATCTTTCCCGGTCAATCCAAGGTCGAACAAAGTCAATAAATTGAAAATTGAGCTTAACGTTGTTGTCAGTGTGCTTCCAGCAGGCTCTCAGCAAGTTTTCATCTGAGGTACTTACTATTTTTAGTAGTGCATAATCAGGGCATTCCGTCAACATTTTCGAAGTTCTAACAGTCACACGGCATTCAAAGCATATCAAGCTACTCACAGGTTAAATTTGAGCTGAAACAGATGACTTACTATTTTTACTTGGTCCGACTTAGGCCGCAATTCGAGGGTTGAATCTGAGTTTTTCTTTGCATGTTTGGATATTATTCATACGGGTTTTGAGACCTTACTTGTGATATAACATACAGCTCAGGCGACCACTTTGAAATTGATCTTCGAGGCTATTTTAGGGTTTGCATGTCGGAGTTTCTTTGCATGTCCGGATGATTCTGATGGGTTTTGAAACCCAGCGATGGTGTGACATGCAAATGAAGATAATGCTTCGGTAAGGGAACTTACTATTTTACTTGAGTCGCGTCCGGCAGCCACTCCTTGATTTAGAATCAGCGTCGCGGTGCCGCGAGAAGCGAAAGCGGTCATTTGATATATGCATCTTGTGAGCCGAATTAGGGTTTTCAACGAACTGAAAAGTCAAAATTTTAGAAACGATTATGAAGCCATCGCGTCGGCATCCTTCGAGCCCTATCTGGCGGTAAAATTTCAAAGTCAAGCAGACACTTACTATTTATGGTAAGTCAATTTGAAGCGGCTAAAAATAGTAAATCAACCGCTGCTCGTTGATGTTGTGATGGAGTCCGTGGTGAGGAGCACCTCATCCAAATTTCAAGTCAATCCGGGCAGTGGAGCTATAGGAAACAAAGAGGTTACTATTTATAGTATAAACCACCTTGAAAATGGGCTAAAAATAGCGAGAATTTGACTAAAATGGCTGATGTTGACAAAACAACGAGGTCATAAGGATGCAGGGTGCAAAATTTCGAGTCGTTCCGAGCTTCAGAGATGCAAAATCAGAGGGCTTACTATAAATAGTAGGGCATGAAATACTGGCAAAAATGAGGAAAATTTTCTAAGTCTGGAACTTCATCCAGTAGGCATGGTGAAATGCGCCCAAATGCGCCTTCAAGGCAATGCCAAGCACAAAAAATTCTAAGTGTGAGAATTCATCCTTCACCTAGGCTAAAATGCGCCCAAGTTATAAGAAGGTCAAAGTAAAGTCAACACCTTTCATCCTGAAGGTAGGCCTAAATGCGCTCAAGGGAAGCTCATGGAAGTTAAAAAAAAAAAAATTCTAAGTATTGGCGTTCATCCACCTCCAGGGGTAAAATGCGCCCACTCTAGGAAGGTGCTCTAAAATTTTCTAAGTTAAAATATCCTCCTCCACTAGTAAAATGCGCCCAAGGAGAGAAAAAGTCAAAGAGTCAAAGGAGTTTCATCCTCGACTATAGGCAAAATGCGCCCATCCTTCACACCATGTCATATGCGCCCATGTATCAAGCTTCATCCACCTCAACATGAGAAATGCGCTCAAGCTAAGGAAGGAGTCAACAAGGTCAAAGGGGCGTTGGAAACTTTATCCTCCTCCTATGCTCAAATGCGCCCAAATGAGGGCATGTAAGGACAAAATAAGGGAGCTCAAAGGTCACATGTTGGGCGTTGGAAGTTTATCCTTCAGCACATATGAAATGCGCCCATGCTAGGAAGTAAGAAGAGGAGTCAAAGAAGAGTCAAAGGTGGCATTCGAAGTTTCATCCTCCTCTACATGCAATATGCGCCCATTCTCTTGCCTATGAGATATGCGCCAAGTAAAGAGTAAGTGTGGTGGTGAAATAAAAAATTACTAAGGCGTTGGAAGCTAAGTCTTCTTGCAAGTGTGAAATGCGCCTGAGGTAAGGTGAATAGGAGTTGACAAGTGAAGGCGTTGGAATTTAAAAAAGAAATATATCCCTCATGAGATATAAAATGCGCCCAAGGCATTTAAAAGAGAAATTTTTTTAAGTGAGTTGATAAAGAATTCCTCACCACGGGCAAGATGATAGATAAATGAAAATTTTCTAAGGGAAAATTTTTCAAGAATGCCAAGTGATTCAAAAAAAAAAATTTCTAAGGCGTGAAGTATTTCCTCCCTTAAGGAAAACACCCAAGTCTGGTGAAGTGATGAATTTTCCTGAAGCCTGAGTGAATTGCCTGAGGTGAAGTCAAAGAATGCCAGTTGCACAGGTTGATAAATAATTTTCAAGTCAGAGCAACACAAGAAATCTTCACAGATGTGAAGAACGGATTTAAATTTCACAAGGAAATAATTTTCTAAGGTTCAAAATTCAAGAAAATTGAATGAACCCGTTCGTTGTGCACCCATGAGTTCGATGCGTTCCGGAGAAAATTTTCTTCTGGGTATTGAAGATTATCGATAAGGAGTTGATTTTAAAGTCTTCCATGCTTCGCTGCAGCTTTCGGGATGAAGATTTTTGGTGGGCACTGGGTTGATGGATTTCCTAAGGGAAATTTAAAAATTTTCTAAGGCAAACTGAAGAAAATGCATTTTCAAGGTGAAATTCTCCAGACGATGAATTTGAAAGGAACTGCCTAGGTGAATTTGCTCAAGCTCTTCGTGAAGATAGTTTTCTTGAGCCAAAGATGAATAAAATTAATGTTATCAGAGCTCCAGCAGGTGAAGTGAATTCCTTGAAGAAGAGGCAGTTGAAGTTAATATCGTCAAAGATGATACGCCCTTGAGGAAGATGGGTTGAAAAATTGGCTAAGGCATGAAGAATTTGAACGCGAAGTTGGCTAAGGAAAATGATGAACGCTTGGAAATTAGAGCGTGAAAATCAGGTAAGTAGTTGAATTTATATTATGAAGTGTCCTAATACTCTTCTCCTCGCTTGTTTTGTAGGAGGAATGTCGAGGCCAGAGCACGATGACTTGAAGTGGTGAAGCACGATGATATTACAACCTTCAGAGGAAGATAAAGTTATGAGTTTCAATCTCGAGAAAAAAAAAAAGTTGCAAGAAATTGGCTAAGTGTTAGCTCAAGTGACAAAGAAGTTGAAGAGCAACGTCAAGAAAGAAGATCAAGGACAGTGTGAACGCATCTACAGGCGGAATCTTCTAGAAGACTGATTGTGGGCATTTATTGCCTTTGCTATTTTTGGGAGTGAGTGGGAATCTTTGATTCATTTAATGTACCACTCCCTATTCTGGCAGTTTTTAGGGTTAGGGCTGAGGTGGCACAATTTTAGCCACTCTATTGATTGTAACCCTAGCCGTCTGTTGGGACTTGGCTAGCTATATAAAGGGGGAGTCCCCCTCATTTGTAACTCAGTAGACAGTAGAGAAGATTAGAATAGACATAGAGTAGAGGGACAACTTAGAAGTAGCTTAGTATAGATTGATAGTGTAGTTTGAAGAAGAGGGAAAGTTTTCCCTTTGAAAACTTTGTAAGAAATTATTGTGAACACTCTCTCTCAATAAAAGATCTTTCATTGATGGTGAAATTCGTCTTTGTTGTGAGTAGCTAGCAAGGTTTCTTCGTCCTTCGGATTCAAATGGTAGCTCAAAGTAGTATAATTTTTATTCCATGCAAGTAGATGTTAACTGTGGAATGTGGTGTTTTGATCTAAGCAACTTCGCCTATCCATACCACTCGTGTGTTTGCTGATGGTGAATGCGCCTTGTGTGGTCAACTGGAAACGTTTAGATTGCTAATCCATTTGAATGATGGTATCGTCGTTGTGATGAGCTATTTATCTTCATGTCAAGTGGTGGTTTGAACATCTGATCATCTCCCTTGAAGATTACTGCACCGACTCGTACATCCAATGTGAGCAAAGCGAAATTTTGGTTGAAGTTTGCTGAAGTTGAGCTCCATATCCCATAGAATAGATTTAGACTCTTAACCACCGCCTCTTTTCAATTGATTACTATCTGGTTAGGAGAATGGAAACCCGCTTCATGGGAGAAAATCTTTTGAAGAACAGTTCCTTTCTCCGGCTGCGAACAATTCCGTGTCCCCTTGAAATACCGACAAATTTTACATCGAGGCCAAAGCTGAGCCTAATGCATGAAAAGAACCTTGGAGTTGAACGCACGAACTTTCTTGCAATCTTAGCGTGCGGAATACTTTGATCAAGAGAGAATAGGGAAGCCGTTGGCAACTTTATTCTGCGTTGGTGCGGTCACGAAAAACACATCAACACAGCTCTAAAGTTGCCCAAGGCTATTGAAGATGATACATTTGAAAGCTTCTTAGATAAACGGATAATGTACCTTTCTCAGTTGGAGGAGCAGAGGTCACAAGTGGTGGATCGTATCAACTATCAATGATCATCAAAAGCAAGTCAAGGCACTTTTTGATAAGAAAGCAAAGCAAAGAGCATTTCAAGTTGGAGATCGTGTTCTGCTTTGGGATAAAAGAAGAGAACTCAAAGGCATGCATGGAAAGTTTGATTCTCTATGGCGTGGTCCTTTCACAATTCATCAAATTGCTGGTGAAAACAGCTTTCGCTTGGCCTATAAAGATGGTACTCCATTTGCACTGCCTTACAGCGGGCAGCATCTAAAGCACTACTTCGAGTAGCGCTTCAGAGAAATTTTGTACATAAGTCCTTAAGTCTTTTTGTGTCTTTTGGTCTTTTATTTTTATTTTTGTTGTTTCTTGAGTCTTTTTGTTTTGTTTACTCCGTAACCCAATGGATACTAAGGCACTTGCAGATTCTGGATTCTACTACCTTTGCTTGTTTTTCAATCGAAGGCAGTTCCCCAGTCGGAGCCAGCTGTTGTCCCAAATTTTTGACTTGTTAAAAATTGGGATAACCAATCGAAATTTTGATAAAATTTGAAGTTTTCCTCTTCTAGCGCACGTATTACGAGGTGCAAAGATTAGCAAACCACAATTTTAGGTCTATAATCCTTTGGGTTACCACTTTTTACACATTCTCGTCCATTTTCATCTAATTCTGAGTCATTTTTCGTGTGTTTTTTTGTCAAATTCGGGTTCTTCTGACATCACTGCAAGTAGGAGATTTTCAGCTTCACTACAAGTCAATAATAGGAGCTTTTTGTGTCTATTGCAAGTCACTTTGCTTTTTAATTTTCTTTTTAAATGTTCTTTGTAGGAACTTTTTGAAGCACTTGCAAGTGAAGGAACTTTTAAAGTTCTTTACAAGTTACTTTTTGAATGACTTGCAATCACTTATAAAAATTCCGATTTTCACTTAAAGCACTTGCAAAGACTTCAAAAAGCCCCGATTTCTTTTATTTTCACTTGCACTGACACTTAAAAAGCCCGATTTCACTTAAAAGCACTTGTATTTGTTTTTAAAAAGCCCGATTTTATAAAGTTACTTGTAAATGCTTTGAAAAAGCCCGATTTCATTTTAAATGACTTGCAAAAGGTATGTAAAAGTCCGACCTCTCTTTTTGAGTGACATTTCACTAGCAATAAGCTCTCAAGAACCCGACGCTATCCATGATCTGAGCAATTTGAGTTCTACTTCATTTGTCTACCTTATTTCAAGCAGATTTTATAGATCATGGAGCTTTAAATCGGACTTTTGGTTGTAAATGATCAAGTCTTTTCATTTACAAATCGCGCCTAGGGTTTTTCTTTCGTCCGCAATATTTGTTTTTCAGGTATGTTGTTTTTATTTCAAAGTTTTTGTTTCATAAATCTTTGGTTTTTTGTCGCCATTTGTTCAAAATTTGTTTTATATGGCATGTATTTTAAGAAAACGTTTTTCTTTACTTAAAGGAAACACGCTTTATTATTGTAAAAACGTCTTTGTAAAAAACGCGTTTTTATTTCACAAGCCTTCCATCTTATAAAATGCCTTTACCAGAAACGTTTTCACAAAATCGCGTTTTCTTCTCATTATATCCTTCATTCGCCCATTATTCACCTTTCATTCAAATATTCTTTCAGCTGATAATGCATTCATATCCCTGTCTATTCAAAAACGTATTTG
>VDFB02352984.1:0-19434 GCA_007258455.2 Sequoia sempervirens
TAGATAAAAAAGAGGTGAATATAGTTGGTGGAATAAACTAGATCCCTATGTAGATAGTTGTTGACCCAAGGGTGCAACATGTCATTGACATTCAAGTTGTTGATGTCCTGAACACATATGGCATAATACTAGGAAGATACTTCACCCGAGCATTAAATGGATACGTTGCAACAAAATTTTCTCACCTATGGCTGCCATGAAAAGGGTTTCCAAATTAGATCTGCATAGACTAGGAGCCACACATGAAGTTTATGATCATAGAGTACAACAATACCAATGAGGTGTTGTTTGCTGAAACAGAGCTAGGAAATTATTGTCCTATGGCCTATTAGGAAGAATCAGGGTCCCAAGAAGAGGAGGCAACTGAGGAAGTTCTCCCTATGTTGTGTAGGCCTCTTTTTTATTTAACTCACACACCTTAGAGCACATAAATGTTGGTTGAGTTAGATAACGAGCAATCCAATGATGATGGAAATTTGGGATTATTGGACGGCTTCCAAGAATCTATTGAAAAATGTGTGCAAGATCAGCTCAGCTTAGGAACGAGGATGGACTTTCAAGAGCTCCTATTTCCTAGTTGGTGTAGGGTGCATAATGCTTCCCATTCAAAATTTAAATGCTACCTTTTTCAAACAGTAGTTGCTCATATCAGCAAACAAGTCTCACCAAAGTTGGAACCCCAAATGGGACAATCTAACCATAGTAATATTGAATATGTTCCTTCACTCAAAGTTGTTGATGAAAATGTGTAGCTAAGGAAAGATGGATGTATGATCAGTCCTAGAGCTAAAGAATCTTCTAAGTTTTGGATATTGTGCTTTGATGGATCTCAATCCAAGCAAGGAGTAGGAGGTGGGTTCGAACTCATCATCCCCACATGTAAAAAATATTTTTTTCTCATAGGCTTCAATCTTATTGCAAAAATAACATGGTGGAGTACGAAGCATGGGTCCATGGTATTTTAATGGCTCTAAGGAAAAAGGTTAAAATGCTATAATTATTTGGTGACTCAGAGTTAGTGGTGAAACAAGTTAGGAATTCATATTCTTTCCATGATAGGAGACTAGAAAACAATAGACACAAAGTCTGGGACCTCATAGAAAGTAGAGATTCCTTTAATATCCAAGTTCTAGTTCCTCACTCCAAGAGTCATATGGATGATGCTTTAGCCTAGGCTGATAGCACCATTCATCCCCTTTCCCTAGAAGGCTTGAGAAAGTTCATTGTTGAGCTTACTTCCATTTTGTTGGTGCCAAACAATGTTACCAACTTCCAAGTTTTTAATGATGACAAGGAAATTTTGGATTTCATCATAAGCTCTAATGTGTTTGCAACTTAGATAATTGATGACGTAGAGCCCAAAGAGGCAGAATTTGACATAGATGGAGTCATCAACCTTAAAACCAATATGATTCCATGAGGAATGGTCCAACTTGAATGAATATTTGGCTTAGATTAGGTTAGAGATCATGATCAACAAGCAAATAATGCTTCTATTGATACTCAATGTGATACCCATAACTTAGGGATGGACAAAGAAGTAAAGAATGTGTTCATTGGAAAAGTGTGTGCACCAGAAGAAAAGAAAGGGATTGTTGATACCCTATGTAGATACCATGAAATGGTCACTTGGATCTTCAAGGATTTAAAAAAATATGACACCTCAATCATTACGCACACCATTCCTCTCAAGCCAGATGTGAGGCCCTTTCGGCAACAACAACACTCTACCAATGCATTATTGGAACCCATCATCTACAAGGAAGTTTGTCCACTAGAATTATATTTCTAGTTAGGCACTCCAAATGGGTGGCCGATTTGATCTCAGTTAGGAAGAAGAATGGAGAAATCTGATTGTGTGTAGATTTCTACAATTTGAATCAAGCCTTAGAGAAAGACAATTATCTAGTGCTCTCATTGGATGAAGTATTGTAGATAGTCAATGGATCCTAGATGATGTATTTCTTAGATAGGTACTTTGGTTATAATCAAGTAATGGTACAATATGAGGACAGGAATAAGAAAACATTCACCACCAAGTGGAGAACTTTTGCATACATGAGAATTCCATTTGGATTGATAAATGTCGGTGCAACATTCTAGCACGTGATGGATATTTCCTTTAAAAATATAATTGGAAAGTGTATCAAAATATACATAGATAATTTTATGGTGTTTTTGAAGAATCGAGAGGATCATTTCTTTGATTTTTGAAAAGTCCTCTAGAAGTGCAAAGAATTTGGTATATGTTTGAATATGAAGAAATGCATCTTTGGACTTACGAAAGGCAAACTGCTCAGGAATGTGATCTTAGAGAGGGGAATCTCAATAGATCCAAAATGCATTCAAGTAACTCTTAAAATTTAGCTCCCAAGTAGCAATAAGGAACTAAAATATTTCTTTGGACAAACAAATTTCATTAGAAAATTCATCATTGGCTTTATTGAGATAGTCAAGCCACTCAATGTTATGTTCAAGTAGGATGCCAAAGTCGAATGGAATCCGGAAGTGAAGCAATCATTCAAGGAAATAAAAAAAGCAATTGTCAATGCACCAATGCTAGTCACCCTAGACTGCAATCGTTCTACATGGGTATGTCTAGGGATCATGGAAAAAATAAGACCTTAAGTGGCAAATTTTTTTTGAAAATCGAGTTAGGCAACTTGACATAAAATTTGAATAAAGTTATCTATATTATTTCAAAATATGCAAGAATAGAATATGTAGAAAATTGAATGTAGTTTCTAAACTACTAGGTTTATTTTTAAAAAATCTATTTGGTGAAAATTTGAAATTTCAATGCAATAGTACTTAAATTTAGGGAAAAATAGAAGTAGGTGTCTGTTTGACCACCTAATACAATAAAATGAATATATTTTTAATATTTTATACATAAAGTGAGAGGACTCGTAATGCGGATGTGATGCATATTCTTTTGTAATTTTATTCCAAGTAAATAATTAATTATATTTTTTACTACAACTTTTAAAAATATATAAAGCTTGTCGTCTAACCACTTTGTGGTCAAAACTTCATGAAATTCAAATTTTTTATTTTTAATCCTATGGTATGTGAAGAATGAGAATGTGATGCATGTTTTTATTCAAAAAATTTGATATTGTTTGAGAAAGCTATACATGTTTTTCAATCATTTATTGATGCGACACTTTAATTAGTAATTCAAATGAAAATGAATAATAATTATTTATTAAATTCAAAGTGAAAGCATAATTTATATTGGTAATTTGAGAATCTCCTTTAAAACCTTTCATTTCATCAATTTTTTGGGTAAAAAATGTCATCGACCACATACCCTACAAATATGCATCATATTGCTAGTTTTGGCCATCATGATCTACACATAGCTTACATCTACTAATTTTGCTTGAGACCATTCTTGCACTAGCATATTGACTTAGAAAGATAATGAAAGAATGACACTGATAGAAACTTTCATGAAGCTCTATTTGAAAGATACTAAGTTGAGATACCATAATGTAGAGAAATAGGCATACGCTTTCATTAAAGGAGTAAAGAAATTTAGACATTACATCTTGTAGAATAAGGTGTTTACAATTATTCCTGACCTAACAGTAAAGACATTGATAATGAAAAATGAGTTAGGAGAAATAAGAGAAAAATAAGTCACCCTGTTACAAGAATATGACATGGAGATTTAGTCCATGAAGTTAGTCAGAGGGCAGGCCCTCACCCAAACCATAGCTAAAACATTGGTTGAAGTTGGACTAAAGCTCACTATTCAATAGTACCAACTGGAAGATGTCTTCCTCGGGGAATGGTACGACATTGTCTACTATCTACTGAATAACAAATGCCCACCTGATCTACGAGGGGTACAAAAGCATGCTCTCTGACTGAAGAGCAACAACTATATGTTGCAAGGATCTATGCTATATAAGAGAAACCATGAAGGGATTTATCTTAGATTCCTAGGGAAAGAAGAAGTCATGAGAGTATTAAAAGAATTCCATGATAAATTTGGCACTAGTCACAAATTTGGCCCTTCAACTGCTCACCAAATCTTTCAGGTTGGGTACTATTGGTCAATAGTGTTTAAGGATGCACACAATCATGTTAGGACCTATCACGTGTGATAGACTATGACAACCAGAGAATGAAATGTTGTTGTCTCGCTGCAACTAGTTCTTGAGGTAAGACCATTCGCTCAATGGGGCCTGAAACTTCATCGGTCTAGTAAGCCTGCCATCCTTTTTATGCGACATGTACATTCTAATTTCCTCTAATTATTATACTAGATGGACATAAGTGATTGCATGTAGACAATGTACCATTGAGGTAGTTAATAATTTCGTTGAAAATTTTATTCTAAATCATTTTGGTTCTACATATATGCTTATGCGTAATGGCCCCACCTTTTCCTCACTCAAATTTGCTATTTGGGCCTTTGATTATGGAATTTCCCTCAATTTTTTTTCCAACTATTACCCCCAAGGAAATGGCCTAGCCAAATCCACAAACAAAAACCTGATCACAGTGATTAAGAAGCTTCTAGACAGAAACACCAAAGACTGGCACACCCAGGTATGCTTTTCCCTTTGGTAGATTGTACTCACCATAAGGCTTGCCTAGGTGATTCCCCTTTCCATCTTGTTTATGGCTTAGAGCCCATATTTCCCATCCACTTGAAGATTCCCACCCTTCAATTTCTCAACACTTACTTTGAGGAGGGAGACAGTCGAGAAGCTCATTTAGCTGAGTTGTTACACCTAGAGGAAGTCCATAACCAAGCCATTGAAAATTTCACCAAACACTAGGGCATGGTTAAGAGATGGTTTGATCATTGAGTCAAAATCAAGGAATTTGATTGTTGATTTAGTCCTTTGTATTGGAAATATCAAAAATCTATTGATGATTATTTTTCATATCCTCATATCCCCTGAGTCTCTATGTGATATTTACCTAAGCCACATTTCCACTATTTTCATGGTGCTTTATCCACATTTTGCCCCTTCTACCCCATAGATTTCATCCACGTTTGCATTTTTTACACTTTGGAATGTATCGGCATAGGTCCCCATTTGTCTCCCCGACCCACTATGTTTTTTCTGCTAAATTCTTCTATTTCAGGTGGTCAGCGGGACATTCTTATTGTCACAATGACTGGCAACTGTGGATGGGGTATATCGGCAGAGGTCTGGGGTATCGGCATCATGTCCTGGCGATTTCATTTTGTTTAACCGACTAGTAGTGGATGGAGCGGCTCGGTGGGAGATATGGCTATCATTGTAAGGTCTTGGCGAGTGACCTTCGGTCTCGTCGACCTTACAGATAGGTTCTCTTTGAATATACTTTCGGCAGAACTTTATATCTGTCTCAGCGACATAGGACATCGGCAAAGGCATGTGTTTGTGGCAGGAGGTCATGGCGAAAGGCTTGGGCTATGGTGATACTTCTTGTGTTCGGTGTAATGATGGTCTAGTCACGGCGACATGAAGTTGGATGTAGGCTCTCGGTGAAACTTAAAATGATCTATGTGACCTCTTACCGACCCGGATGAGCTACGACGACAGTGAATAGAACAAGGGGAGTTCGTCGATGAGAACTTTGCTCGTGTCTCAGTGACTTAATGTAAGTGAAGATCTTCGGCAAAACAAGTTCCAATCTATATGAGGTCTCTCCGAAGTCGTGTGGTCACAACAATAGTGGACAAAACATGTATGCTTTTCGGTATGACTCTCCCTGTGTCTTAGTGACTATGAAAACAGTATGGGCTCTCGGTGAAACTTAATACATTCTGTGTGAGGTCTCTGCGATACCTATGAGTTATAGCGAAGCAGAGTGCAAACAAAGGAACATTATTTGATCTCAATATGACTAACGGGTAGCTACGGCGAATGCGATTAAAACAGGGATGCAAGCAGAGCGATAAGTGAATGAATTGCCTTCGACAGGATGATATGGATGTCTCGCCGACTGCTCACTAGTGAAAACAGAATTTTAGAATGCTGAGGCCGACATGAATACACTTGAAGACTATTGCCTGCCAGCTCGATTGGAGCTCGAATCTTGTGGAGGCCGACATAATATTTTATTTTGATATTTTTCTCATGCTGGTGTCTAAATAAGCATGTTGTAGTTGTTAATAAGGACTGAACATGAGATTTTTGATTAACTGCAAAATAGATACAATAGAATAAAATTATCAAACCAGAGGCTATTGTTGCATGATTTTCACAATGGAGGTATTTATGAGACTCAGTTGATGTTGCTGCATTTTCTCTGGTGTCAATTATCTGTTGAATTGAAATGAAAAATACTGCTAAGTTGTCTCCATGAATGATTTTTCTGGCTGTTTAAATTAACATAGCAAGTTTATGTTTGATTTATCAATACACATTTGCTATATTTGTGTGATCAATCAACTAGTTCTTTCAAGCAAAGATTAAATCCTCTTATTGATCATAGTAATCAGAGAAACTCATTTTGGATTATTGAAGTAGAACTTAGTAGTTACATGGTTGCATGTTTATACAAGTTGTAAACAAAGCATATGCCAGATAATTTGTGTCTTCTCTAGAAAGTGTTGCTTATCTTGATCTCATTTGACTTCGCATACCCAACAAGGCACTAGTCTCTGCACCTCATCATTATAAACTCATTCTGTTACTTTTAATTGAGTATTTAGGACTTAGAGCAGAATATTGTCACTGTTTTCAAATTGAATTTCATCTGTTCACTCCCATGTGCCATTGTGAACAAGTGTTGTAAGTGGATTAATTGCAAGATAAGTCTACATTATTCAGAGAGGTACACCTGCCTTGGTCTTGCAGCACCTAAAGAGTAGAAGGTTTGATTGTTTCAAACCTTGTTCTGTTACCCTGAAACGTCATGAAAGCTTGGCAACCTTTTGTGGTTAAAATCTATGTTTTTGAGAGCTAACAAATTGGCGACTCTACTGGGGAACAATCAGAATCAAGGCCTTAATCATAGAGTCAAAAATCTTGAATAGACTCCACTGGGAACAAGAAATACTGAACATTTTTCTCATTTTTGATTAAAGTGAGTGGCAACTCTAACATAATTTTTGCATTTATTCATCATGAATGGAAGAAGGTCTCAGTTCAGGGGAGGTCATAATGGAGCCCCTGCTAATGGCAGTAAGTGGATTCATAAGGATGAAAATGTTGATAAAGGAAAAAAGATAAATGAGGATATGTATCTGACAGGTAGAGATAAAGCAAATCGCTATGATACATGGAAGGATTATTCAAGTGCAGAACTGTGTACCCCCGAGGAACAATTAAATCCATTTTATAATCCTCAGAAACAAGTTGAGCTTGAAGCTAAGAAACAGGATGAGTTTGAAGCCAAACTTGAGCCTGAACGACTCAGAATTCAGCATGAATATGATCAAAAGATGAAGAGTAACCAAAATATTGTTGTTGATCATGAGCTTCCAGAGGAAGTAAAGGCACAGTTCGAACAACAAGAGAAAAAGATAAAGGAGTTGGAGGCTAAATTACAGAAAGCCCAAATTGCTGATCAGACAGCTGGTGGCTCAAAGTATGTTCCACCTCACAAGCAAGGTGATCATGGTGCAGGATCCTCCAATCAACAGAACGTTCCTTACAATCATGGTGGGAATCACTATAAGCAGCTAGGTAATCCCCCTCATATTCCCACACAGCATGCGAATGTGCATCCACCTCCTGGTCAGCATCACATCCCTCGGCATAATGCACAATACAATAATCCTATGCATCAGTATCAATATCCACCTATCTCTTCCATGGTGGTGGGGTTGGGGTAGGTTGCAAAATGCAAGCACTTTGGAGTAGGAGTTGGGGTGTCCAGGCACCATTTAGGTCAGGCACTTGTTGGGAGGCTCCATGGTGCGCTTCACTTGTCCCTTTGGGATTACACGCTGGCTGGGTACCTTTTGGGTTGCATGCGGCCAACTCCTCTCCTAACAACAAGTTGTCCTTCTCCCAAGAAAATATTGGTGCTTCACCATGTTCTCTCGTTTGGCCCTTAATCTTCCCTAAAGGCCAAATAACCTCAACCTTCTTCAAGGTTCTTGCAGAGATTTGAAGGTTTTTCAAAAGCTTAAAAATGACCAATCTAAGGTCCTTGTGCAACCACAAACCTTCAACTTTCCATCGCTTCCTCAAGGTTCCTTCCTAGGGTTTGAAAGGCTAGTAGCCTTGAGCCCCCAATTAGGTCTCTGAACAGGGGAAAAATGATTTTATCTCCTAAACCCACCAAAGGATCTAGGTTCTTGGCTTAGGAATTGTGTTTTCCCTACCCTCACCTCCAAGATTCTTGTGGTTTCAAGCCTGCTCAGGCCATATGCTGTCCAAACACCAAAATGCTCAAGAACCCTAGGGTTTCTAAGTTTCACAAAGTTGTGTGAATACTGTCAAAGAATGCTCACTCCAGATGAACTACAAGAACCCCCTCCTAATCTACAGGAATAGCTAAGACCTTTCTTTAAATTCTCCAAAAATAATTTCACTAAGATCTTTATTCCACTGCAAGATATGGGGTTTTTACTTCAAGACTGCCCCAACGGGGCCTACTCTAGCTCGCCTAGGGCATCCATTTGCTAGCATCCAATGAACTCACACAAAACCTAAAAATTAACCTATTTACAAGCATGGTGACTAGGCACTATTTCCAAAGGGCTGTACAGATTGTACGGAGGAAAAGTGCTCTTGCACCACATCTTCAAAATACAGTCCGATTTAAAACAAAAACAAGGAAACACTGAACAATATACATAAATGTGCTTAAAAACTGTACAAGAAACTATTTAATGAATTCAAAATGCTTGTATGTGAACTACCCTACATTCCACAGCTACCAAGAAACAAAAACTAATCCATTGAACTCAAAACAAGCTACAAAATGTAGGAATTTCTGCTTATAACACTGTTTCTCTTCAATCTTCAGATAGGTCACACAATAAATATGCTTCTAACCCTACCTCAGGGTTGATACATGCCTTTAATAGGCTTCCAAAATCGTTGGGCTTCATGGGTCGGCCTTTAAGATGACCTAGAGCAAACATTGTAAAACACACTGTGTTTTCAAAACTTAGGCAATTTTTACAACCTAGCCAAAATGAAGAGCTAAAACTACTTAACTCTTGTCAAACTCCTTCCAACTAATCAAAAACATCCCATAAATCACCTCTAATGATCTACATGACCTTATGAACAACACAACAAAATTTAGAGTTTCATTCAAAACTAGTCCTTTCCTAGGTGCTCCTGCACCATTCTCCCCCTCTCAGCACAAACTAAGGAACTTTGGGAGAGATCAGAGTCATATCAATGCCCTACTTCTAAAAGTATGCTTCTTCTACCTAGGTAGCTTCTGATTCATGCTTATCCTTCCATTTGAGAAGATGCTCCATGTACACCTTGTGCCTTGTAGTCTTCTTCACCCTTGACTGCAAGATCTTCTCTGCCTAAAGCTTGTCTTGTTGAGGAAAGGTCACAGTACTAATGTCCTTGAGAACTTCCTGACTATTCTAATCCATATCCTTGATTGATCCCTTGTAATTGATCAAGTCAGCTACATTGAACACTGGAGAGATGCCCAAATCTGATGGTAACTCCACCTTGTATGCATTCTTGAAATATTTGGCCAATACGTTGCATGGACCCACTCTTTTCATCTATAACTTGGTTTACATTCCCTTCTGCAATCTAGATTTGTTGAGGTGGACTATAACATAGTCCCCACCTGCAAATTGCACATCTTTCTTTGACATATCAACTTTCTCCTTCAACTTTTGGGTTGTTGTTGTAACTGTTTGCTTGACCTGCTCATGA
This sequence comes from Sequoia sempervirens, assembly GCA_007258455.2. Taxonomy (NCBI): domain Eukaryota; kingdom Viridiplantae; phylum Streptophyta; class Pinopsida; order Cupressales; family Cupressaceae; genus Sequoia; species Sequoia sempervirens. Next base: position 9,822 of record VDFB02352984.1, read on the forward strand.
ATCTCCTTCATGGTATGAGTGAAGTATTCTACATGTCCACTCCTATTTTCCATGGATCCTAGATCTATGAGCTCACATATGCCTCTTGGGTGCATCCCATACACAACCTCAAAAGGACTTTTCCCTATAGTTCTATTGACATTGTCATTATAGGCATATTCAGCTTGAGAAATCACCATATCCCATGTCTATCCATATTCTTTATTTAAGCACCTCAGAAGATTACCTAGCACTCTATTAACCACCTCTGTTTGACCATCGGTCTGAGGATGGTAAGCTGACCCAAATGATAGATTTGTACCCAATCTGCTCCATAGAGTCTTCCAAAAATGAATCATGAACTTCACATCTCTGTCAGAAATAATGCTTAGAGGCAAACCATGGATCCTAACAACTTCCTTGAAGAAAAGATGAGTTGTGTAGCTTGCATCATGAGTAGTTTTGCAGGGAATAAAATGGCTCATCTTGCTAAATCTGTCTACCGCAACATAAACACTATCAAAACTAGTCTTGGTCTTAGGAAGACCTACCACAAAATCCATGCTCACACACTTCCATGGTCTGTTAGGAATGGGTAGGGGTTGATATAAACCAACATCGCTAGCTCCTCCCTTAGCTTTCATGCACACAACACACTGTTCCACATATTTTCTGACATCTCTTGCTAACTTAGGCCAGTAATAGAGCCTTTGTACTAGCTCTAAAGTTTTATTAATACCAAAAGGCCCACTAAGACTGCCATTATGCTTTTCTTGAATCAGATTTTCCCTCATTGACCCTCTTGGAACACATAATTGATTACCCTTAAATAACAGTCCATTTTTCAATGTATACTCAGAATATTGGCTATGAAAATGATTCTCAAAATTAGAGCATACCTTGTAGGCTTCTAAGAAGTCTTCATCCTCACCATAGAGGTCTTTGAAAGTCTCTAATCCAATGCTTTTCAGCTGTATCTCCTGCACTGTCAACAACCTTTTGCTTAATGCATCTGCAACCTTATTCATTTGTCCCTTTTTGTGCTTGATAGTGAATGTGAAGGCTTGGATGTATTCCATCCATTTCAAATGTCTATTACTCAGCTTCTCTTTGGTGTTGATATAACTAAGGGCTTGGATATCAGTAAAGACCACAAACTCTTTGGGTAACAAATAATGCCTCCACTTCCTAAGGGACTACACTAAAGCATATAATTCTAGATCAGAGGTAGAGTAATTTTGCTTGGCATCATTGAGCTTTTCACTAAAGAAGGCTATAGGCCTACCTTCTTGACTAAGTACTCCTCCTACTGCTACTCCACTTGCATCACACTCAACTATGAACAACTTGTCAAAACTAGGCAACAACAGAATTGGTTGAGTTGCTACTTCTTGTTTCAGTTTTTCAAACCCTTTATTAGCCTCTTGAGTCCACTTGAACTTTGTTTTCAGACCACCTTTGATAGTATCTAGGATTGGTGCACATATGCCACTGAAATTCCTTAATAATTTTCTATAGAATTGAGCTAAACCATGAAAACTCCTTACCTTTGTTGTTGTGGTTGGTGTAGGCCAGTTAAGGATGGCTTCCACCTTGCTTGGATCCATCTTCAATGTTCCTTTGGATACTACAAATCCTAGATACACAAGCTCTTGCTTGAAGAACTCACACTTGTCAAGGTTGATTGCCACTTCTCTTCTTGCAACCTTTTAAGAACCATCTCCACATGCTTGAGGTGTTCTTCTACTATCTTACTAAAAATCAGTATGTCATCAAGATAGACTACTACAAAGATCCCTATGAAATCATTAAGCACTTCATTCATTAGTCTCATGAACATGCTAGGGGCATTTGAGAGGAAAAATGGCATCACTTTCCACTCATATAACCCATCATTTGTCTTAAAAGTTGTCTTCCACTCATCTCCATCCTTAATCCTAATTTGATGGTAGCCACTCTTGAGGTCCAACTTGGTGTAATATTGTGCTCCTCCAAGGCAATCCATTAAATCTTCAATTCTAGGAATTGGGAGCCTATACCTAATGGTGATCTTATTGATTGCTCTAGAATCAGTACAAAGTCTCCACTTACCTCCTTTCTTGGTTTCCAAAACCACTGGTACTGCACAAGGGCTGATGCTCTTTTGAATCAATCCTTGATCCAATAATTCTTGCACTTGCCTAGCCACCTCTAGGTTCTGCTCAGGTGTAAGCTTGTATGCTGATTTTTTAGGCAATGAAGCTCTAGGTATGAAGTCAATTTGATGACTTATTGCTCTATTTGGTGGTAAAGTTGCAGGTGTTCCATCACTAACTATGCTCTTGTACTTATCAAGTAACCTTTGGACTGCTTCTGGTAAGACTATCCTTTTAGCCTTGGCTTCTTCCTTAGGTTGCATTAAAACCACATATCCTTCACCTCCTTGATGTAGATTGCTGATAAACTCTTTACCACTGCTCAACATGATGTTAGGTACCTTGGACTTCCCTTCATCTTCTTCTGATAGGGACTGCAGTTTGAAGGTTCTTCCATCCTTCTTGAATGAGATGGTGTTCTTTTTCCCATCATAAATGGCACTTCTATCATATTTCCATGTTCTACCCAGTAGTAGATGACATGCATCCATTCGTAATACATCACAAACCAGGTTGTCTTTATAGCCTCCAATTGAAAATTCCACCGTTACTTGCTCATTAACTAAAACACTTTACCCTTTATTCAGCCATGTGACCTTGTAGGGGTTATTGTGAGGTACCTTCTCCAATTTTAGCTTTGTTACTACCTCCTCTAAGATTAAATTGTCTATTGAGCCTGAGTCCACTATAACCTTGGATACTCTACGAAGTATCTTGCACCTTACTTTGAAAATAGCTCTTCTTTGCTTAGGTTCCTCTTTGCTTTGGGACTCATGCAGGAGTGTCCTCTTGTGCATAAACCACTCTTTTTAATTGCTTGATGAGAAGCTTTCTCGAGGGCATCTATGCTTGAGAGTGCCTGGTTAGTTACAATGATAACTTCATGTTTGCAAAATAAGAACTTCTCCTTCTTGCTCTATTCCTTGTTTGAACCTCCTTGAGTCCTCTTCCTCTAGTGAATCCTCCTCTTGAAGATGTTTCACCTCCATGCTTTCGGTGAGTTTTTGATTCTCCTTGATTTCTTTGGTCACTGCCTCTACCTTGGTAACCACCACGCTGTCCTCTTTGATCTCTGCCTTTGCCTCTGCCCTTAGAAGCCTGATCTTGCTTTCTTTTGTTCCTTTCCTCAATATTTATAGCCAACTGATAACATTGGTGGACTGTCTTGGGACTCAGTAGAGCCATCTCCTCCTGAATGTTCCATTTCAAACCAATAAGATACCTAGCCACTTTAAGACTCTCATCCTCTGTCACATTAGACCTCATACAAAGCTTTTGGAACTCTTCAGTATAAGTGTTTACATCTAGGTCTTTCTGCCTTAGACTTTGCCTCTTCTTGTGAAGTTGGATCTCATAATCATCTGGCATATAGGCTTCCTTTACCTTAGCAACCATTCCTTTCCAAGTTGATATGGGTTGTTTGCCTTCTTTCCCTCACATGCGAATAAACTTCCACCATGTCCAAGGTTGATCCTCTCAACCTTGATTTAGCCTTTCTTCACCTTTTATTGCCCGGTGACTCCATCACACACTCAAAGTGATTCTCCATGCCTTCTATCCAGTCCATGACCAAATCAGGTTCCATCTTTCCACTAAACAGTGGTATGCCCTCAAGTCCTTTTCCACTCAAGGCTTTCAATGCCTTCAAGAAAGGCTCCTCCTCCAAAATAGGGTCAGGTTCAGGGACCTTGTCTTCCTCTACAACCTCTCCTTCCTTTGGTACCTTTCCTTCCAACCTTGCATTGTTCAATGCTTTCTCAAGTTGCTCTATTCTTTCTTTTAACGACTTGTTGTCCTCTTCTTGTTCTTCAACCCTCTTGGCTAATTGTGCATTTTCCACCATGGTGGGAGTTTCACTTGACTCAACTTCTGACATATAAGCTTCTTTCCCAAATCTTTTGCTTGCTCTGATACCAATCTGATAGGGAGAGGGATTGGAGGAATCACTTCCTGATTCCTGCTCTAGGCCTTTCCTTATTAGAACTCCTTGGTGCCTTGCTCCACCAATCTAACCTATAGGTCTTTGATCATGGCTAGGTACCCCTGGTTTTCTGACCATCTCCTCTCCTATCAACAAGTTGTCCTTCTCCCAAGCAAATCTTGGTGCTTCGCCATGTTCTCTCCTTTGGCCCTTAATTTGCCCTAAAGGCCAAAAAACCTCAACCTTCTTCAAGGCTCTTGTAGGGGTTTGAAGGTGTTTCAAAAGCTTCAAAATAACCAATCTAAGGTCCTTGTGCAATGACAAACCTCCAAATTTCGATTGCTTCCTCAAGGTTCCTTCCTAGGGTTTGAAAGGCTAGTAGCCTTGAGCCCCCAATTAGGTCTCTAAACAGGGGTAAAATGCTTTTATCTCCTAAACCCACCCAAGGATCTAGGTTCTTGGCTTAGGAATTGTGTTTCCCCTACCCTCACCTCCAAGATTCTTGTGGTTTCAAGCCTGCTCAGGCCGTACGCTGTCCAAACACCAAAATGCTCAAGAACCCTAAGGTTTCTAAGTTTCACAAAGCTGTGTGAAGACTGCCAAAGAATGCTCACTGCAGATGAACTGTCATAACCCTCTCCTAATCTCTAGGCATAGCTAAGACCTTTCTTTAAATTCTCCAAAAATAATTTCGCTAAGATCTTTATTCCCGTGCAAGATATGGGGTTTTTACTTCAAGACTGCCCCAACCGAGCCTGCTCTGGCTTGCCTAGGGCATCCATTTGCTAGCATCCAATGAACTCACACAAAACCTACAAATTAACCTATTTACAAGCATGGTGACTAGGCACTATTTCCAAAGGGCCGTATAGATTGTACGGAGGAAAAATGCTCTAGCACCACATCTTCAAAATACAGTCCGATTCAAAACAAAAATAGGGAAACACTGAATAGTATACAAAAATGTGATTAAAAACTGTACAAGAAACTATTTAATGAATTCAAAATGCTTGTATGTGAACTACACTACATTCCACAGCTACCAAGAAACAAAAACTAATCCATTGAACTCAAAACAAGCTGCAAAACGCAGGAATTTCTGCTTATAACGTTGTTTCTCTTCAATCTTTAGATAGGTCACACAATAATAATTCTTCCAACCCTGCCTCAGGGTCGATTCATGCCTTTAATAGGCTTCCAAAACTGTTGGGCTTCATGGGTCGGCCTTTAAGATGACGTAGAGCAAACATTGTAAAACACGCTGTGTTTTCAGAACTTAGGCAATTTTTACAACCTAGCCAAAATGAAGAGCTAAAACTACTTAACTCTTGTCAACCTCCTTCCAACTAATAAAAAAATCCCATAGATCACCTCTAATGGTCTACATGACCTTAGCGAACAACACAACAAAATTTAGAGCTTCACATTCAAAACTGAAGTCTTTCCGAGGTGCTCACACTTTTGATACCCACCCTATGGATATGCGCCGGAAATTTGGAGAGATTACGGTTCCCAATTTTATAGGAAATCTTGATCCTTGCTATGAAGAACATCTAAGGAATTTCAATGTGTTCATCCAAGATATAGGTATGCTATATGAAGACTTGCACATGAGATTGTTTATGATGTCACTTATTGAAGATTCTAGGGATTGGTTTAACAGCTTGCCAGCATATTCAATTAATTCTCTTCAAGTGTTCCAAGATCGATTCCTAGAGCAGTATGGAAATCTAAATACACTAGATGCAGCTCTTCATGAACTGATGAGGATTCAGAAAAATCAAAATGACTCAGTTTATGATTTCAATCAAAGGTTTAACAAATTGCAGACTAAGGTACCTCCTGGATCAAGGTTTCCAAATTATGTAGCTTTAAGTGTTTATTTAAATGCATTTGATCCCAAAATAGGGTACGAAGTGAGAAATAGATTTCCAAGAGGTTTGGCTGAAGCACAGAAGATCGCTTTGACAATTGAAAACAATAGAAAGGCTGCTGGTATAACTAATAAGAGAGACAACCCAAGACTTCCTCAGCAAAACAATAATTATCAGTACAGACAAGAGAATACATACAGAAATGAAAACATAAATGAAAGGCCAAGACTGCATGATATGCCTTACAATACAGACTGGAAAGATGGGAAACCTATATCAGCTAGGCCCAGAAACAGAGAGACCCCTGATCCATTAAGCAAGAAGGGAACTTACATGGTGAGTAATATTTATTTTTGTGAAGTTTGTAATCAGCCACATTCCCCAGACTATTGTGTTGTAGCTCAAAGGATGCAAGAAGAGGGAATGTTGATGGAAAATGATGGAGAAGACCACAAAGTGTATTTGACTTCAAATGTTTTTCACCATGCTGAGGAAAGAAACTCATCTTCAGAGGATGAAGGCTATGAATATGATGTCTCCAATCAGAAGTATAATGTCCATATGGCTGAATAGCAGATCTTTTATGATTCTGATGAAGATTACACAGAGCCACCTCTTGCAAAGGCGCCTACTCAATGTAGTGTGAGGAGACTTACTGAGGATGAAATAGAAAGGATCACTGTTGCTGCAATTGAGAAAGCCAAAAGTCAATACTGGTTGAGAAACAGAAAAGTAAATGAGCAAGATGGGGTTCCTGGGGGAATTTTTATAAAAGATCAAAAGGCAACACAAGAAGCTGTAAAGAAGCCAAAAAAAAAGCAGCATGATAAAATTGAAAAGAAGCCTATCCAAGAGCAGAAAGTTGTGGAATTAAATAAAGAAATACAGACGCTTGGCAAGCTTAATAAAAAAGAAAAAGAAGAAATCAAAGGAGAAGCACCAAAATTGAGGAAGGCTGTTAAGACAGAGAACTCTTCTTTTGACTTCACACAGGCATTATCTCAGGTAAAGATGTCTGTACCACTACTTGAATTAATAAAAATTAAAGAATACAGAGATAATGTTGTTCGATTGATTACAAATCAAAATGAAAAACATATGAATTCTGAAGAAGTCAGTAGGCAGGAAAAGTTAAATAAATCAGAAGTCTGTATGGGTGATGTTTTAACAACTTCCCCACAAGTGGATCCATTTTTCACCACATTGCTCATAAATAATAAATTGCTAAGGAACTACATGATAGATTTTGGTGCTGCTATAAACATCATGCAAGTCAGAGTAATGAAGCAGTTGGGCATGTGGGTTGATACATGTGAAGGGAAGTGCTATGTAATGGATAATAGACCAGTACCTGTGGTGGGCATTATGAGAGGCGTTGAAGTCAAATTGGCTACTTATCCATAGGTGGCTTACAATATAGACATAATAGTCATTGATAATCCTCAATTCGAAATGCTTTTGTCAAGGCAGTGGACTAAAACTATAGGTGGAAATGTTCAATTTGATTTATCTTATGCTACAATACCAATGAATGGCCAAGAAATCAAATTGTACAGGGAGCCAAGAATGAGCTAGCTTGTTGAATGTGTACCATAGGATCAAATTAATTGTTTTTGTGATGTTGATCTGGAGAGTTTTAAAATAGAACTAGCTCAACCAGAATTGATTAATAGTGATCCAATTCAAAAACATGCTGCACAGAATTGCAATGGTGTTTGGAAGATGTATTTTGATGGAGCCTGCAGCCAAGAAGGTAATGGAGTTGGGATTGTATTTGTCTCATCTAAAGGTATTACTTTTAAATATTCTTTTCTATTATCATTTGAATGTACAAACAATGTGGCAGAGTATGAAGCTTTATTGACAGGCTTGAACATAGTTGTGAAACACAAGATTAAGTTGTTGGTTGTTTTGGGTGATTCTGAGTTGGTTGTTTCACAAATTAAATCAAAATATGCAGCAAAACACAAAAGATTAAAACAATACAGGAATGTTGTATGGGACACCATTGAATTATTTGATGCATTTTCAATTGAGTGGATTGACAAATCAAAGAACATAATGGCTGATTTTCTAGCAAATGTGGCATTAAAAAAGGATGATATCACATTGGCTGGGGTATCATAGATTGAGTTCAAAACAAGGCCTGCTATTCCTGATAACATTTATAGCTGGAAAGTTTTCAATGATGATGATGATCTTTTGAAATGTCTTCATTGTGTAGATCAGTATGAGGCCCATGAAATTGATTTCAATGCTTTTGTTGAGGAAGTAGAGGGGAAGCAAACAATGTTCAGAAAGGAAATATTGCATCTCAAAACAAATAAATTGCCCAAAGGTCTAGTGGCATTGGAAAGGGTGTATGATGGAAATGATAGATCTCTAATGAAGCAAATTCCAGTCAGAAGAGAAGCTGTTGAAGAAATTAATTTGAGGCTGAAAATAGCACCAAGAAGGGTATGCATTGGGAAGAAATAAGCCCGGCAATTGAAGAATGTTGATTGATCACGGTTAAGAAATTACAAGCATGTTTTCCTAGTCATATGAGAAGATCGAAGCATCACGAGGGAAGATTTATTTCAGCATGAAATACCATTGAAGTCGAGGATGCCAAGCCTTTTAAGAGCGAAGCAAAGACCTATAAATCAACGAAATCTAAAGATCTGGGAAAATTGACAAAGCTTCGAGGGGATGGAGGAATTATTAAGCCAATCAGACATTCAACGTGGATTTCAAATCTTGTTCTTATGAGAAAGAAGAATGGTGACATCAGATTATGTGTGGACTTTAGAAATCTAAACATGGCATCGCTCAAGGATAATTATCCTCTACCCAACATGGAAGCAATATTACATAAGGTGATAGGGTGTGAGTTGTTGTCCATGATGGATAGGTTTTCTGGATACAATCAAGTCAAAGTCAAGGAATCTAAGCAATACAAGACAACATTCACTACTCCTTGGGGAACATATGTATACATAAGAATGCCATTTGGTCTCACTAATGCTGGAGCGACTTTCCAAAGAGCCATGGATGTTGCATTTGCTGATTTGATTAATATTATCATGGTGGTGTATCAAGATGACTTGACTGCTTATTCAAAGAAGGCTGAAGATCATGTTCAACATCTTGAAAAGGTATTTATCAAAGCTCTTGAATATGGTATTAGTTTAAATCCAAAGAAGTGTCATTTTGTAGTCATAGAAGGTAAGCTCTTGGGTCATATTGTTTCAAAAGAGGGAATTAGAATAGACCCTGAGAGAGTTGAAGCTATTGATAAGGTTCCTATTCCCAAAACTGTCAAGGCTATACAATCTTTCTTTGGACAAATTAATTTTGTTAGAAGATTTGTTTCTAATTTTGCTAAGATCATCAAGCCCATATCAAAAATGTTAAAGAAAGGACAGAAAATGGATTGGATTGCTGAAACTTTAGATGCTTTTATATCTATCAAAAGGGCTATCAAAGAGGCTCATGTTCTTAAATCCCCAGATTTTACAAAGCCTTTTCAGATTTTTTCATTTGCCTCAATGCATACTATTGCTACTGTTATGTTACAAAAGAATAATGATGGTTATGAACAGCCTGTATCTTTCTTTAGTAAATCATTACAGGGGTTTGAATTAAAATATGACATAATGGAGAAACAAGCATTTGCATTGGTAAAGGCTGTAAAAGCTTTCAGGCCATATCTAGTGGGAGCA
>VDFB02352985.1:0-41951 GCA_007258455.2 Sequoia sempervirens
TTACTAATCTACTGTGGCAGCATGTGGCTTTGAATTTTCATGGGTCTAAGGCATCTTTTTGAGACTACTAACAAGTAGTTTTGTAGGTTCGAATGTCCAAGGATTTTTGTTTTTGAAAACCTCTTGTGTTTGTTTTAGATTAGAAAACACTTCCATTGGTTCTTTAAAAAGAACATTTTCTTATCTCACTTAGATTTAATTAGGAGGTTTAAAGAACTTTTCTTGATTGTGCTTGAAGGTGGTAGGTGATTATGCTCTCACCATGTGCAAAATAGGTGATTAGAAAACCAGACCCATCTATTTTATGTTTTTGAACCTTAGATGGGCCTGCCTCGAAAGAGGGAATGACTCCAACCAGTTTTTTGCTTAGTCCTATATATAAAAGGATGAGTTTAAATTGTTAAGTCCTCACGATATGTAGGCCTTAGTCATGTAGTGTCTTTCGAAAACGGGTACCTACCTTTTCTTTTAAAGGTATAAGAGCCCCTAGTAGATTGGTTAAAGCCTTAAGTGGCTTGCTATATGCTCACGAGGTGTCATGTCCCTGAGTATTCACTAGAACCCTTTTGTGTAGTGGCCAAAATCCCTTCTATTTGCTAGCGTAGCAACGATCGTTGTGAAGGAATCCACATTCTCGCAATTCTTAGTAGAGGTGATCAACCCGCCATGGGATATTTATGGGGGTTGGAAGCTTGGTTGACCTGAGAAGTGAGTGCACTATAAGGGGGAGCCCATGTGGCCAAGCTTTTGGATTCATTCACTAAGAATAAGTGCGGCTGGGGAAACCCATGTAGAATCTAGCAAATATTGTCCTTGCCTAACCTTGGGTTGTACTTATCTTCTTTGTGCATGATCAAGACAAAATATTGTGTTTTCCAAGTATTTTTTGAAACATTCAAACAAACAAACACTATTTCACAGATTTGGAAACAAACATTCAACTTGGGACAATTTAAAATTTTTTCCAAAAATTGCAAACAAACTTGACTTATTCTACTGCAATGCATCTACAAAAACACATTTGCTTTTCTATGTTGCATTTGCCATTTTCTATGACATAATCACTCTGCTAAGCCACATTTTCTATTCTTGGCGATGCATTTTCCTATCCTGAACCACATTCGCTTAACAAAATGTCGCAATTGCTTTTCTGAGTCACATTTGCTATCTATAAAACCACATTCGCTGAAACTGTGACACATCTGCCAAAATGCAACACACTCGCAACCAAGAACGACGCATTTTCCTATAAAAATATAAAACACTGTGGCAATCTAAAACTTGAGACCAAATTTTTCCAATCTATCATTAAACATCTTTTTCCAACAACCTCTATCAAAAACCAGAAAGAAAACTACTCAAATCTTTCATCATTTGCATCTTTAGCTTGCATTTACCCATAGGTTTAACTTTGAAAATTTTAGTTGCATCCTTCAGAGTCTATCATCTTCATTTTAGTCATAAACCAGTCCTTAGGTCCTCATTTCATTTGCAGATTTTGGCTTAGGAAGCCTTACCATACTTTGCAAAATCATTGCCTTCAAGAGTAGGTGGTCATTGGACTTGTTGATGGTGTTTTCTGCACAGCAACAACTCAGATAGAATGCAATATTCTATCTCTCTTGAAAGGTTATTTTCAACAATAAATTACTGAAAAATCACCCCAAGGTCTCTCGAGTGTCAGGTCATGACAATGCATAAACAACTCAGATAAAATGTGAAATGCTGGTAATCACAATCGGACCTTACTACAAGCAAACTGTATCTTTCCAATTTATCAGATTTTGTAATATAATGATCTCAAATCCTAAATTTAATCAGATGATAAAGAAATAGCAAAAGATAAGGGTGCAAGAATATGATAAGATCTAAACTATTCCTAGAATGAACAATGCAAATGATAGATATCTGGAATGGACCAATCTCAAATAACCAATTCTTGCCTAACCCACAATGCAGTATCACAAGAATGGTGCAATCTTCTGAGGTATTTGGATTTTCAAATCATAGATATTCATCCACAATCGAACTTAAGCACAAAGAAATATATGGTCCAGGTTGACTTCACCAGCCTACTACAATCAGATAGTTATTGGGAGTATAGACCAGAGATTGCTACAAACATTCCAAATATGAAATCATAAACATCATTCACCAAACTACAACTAATTCTCAACACTAAACCCTAAATCTTTAAGCAATTTGAAAAATAAAACAACAGGAACCATGCAAGATGAAATAACACAAGAGATTGCACCAGGAAAACCACAATGTCGTCAATTGTATTAGATCACCAAAATGCTGCAGCAATTCCACTGTTCTGTTACAATATTTGCTTCAAGAAATTAACAAAATGCTCTAACTATTACTTGTCTCTATTATCTCTTCTCTATATTTCTAATGTCTAATCTATCCTTACAATGAGACAGGAATGCCCTTTATAGCCAATTCTCAAGACATGTCGGCCCAGCCAAACATTTACAAAAGAGATCAACCGCCCAAAACAAGTCGGCCTTAGGAATTCAAAATAAGGCACATATTAAATGTCGATACATCATCAAGGTCGGCCTTGATACAGTCCCCAATGTAGCCCATACACAATGCATATCACTAGGATGCTTCAACATTAGTATCAGACACAATGCATTCACAATGCATATCACTAGGATGTTCCAACATTAGTATCAGACACCTCAGACCATACGGAAGATATCTTACTCTCAGGAAGCTTACTCTTAGTATCTAACCTTAATCTTTCTGCTTCTGAGATGGATGACCCCTTCGTGTCACCTTTGGACTTTCTTGCTGCAGCCTTGCTTGATTCAGCCTGCACTTACAAGAAATTGTCATAAGTATCAACTATCATTCATATTCCAACCAAAAGATTAGCATAAATCATATAAAGCAATTAGAAACTATCACAAATGCCAATCTTTGAAAATTCGGAAAAATAAAGCAGTCCGGGAAAACACTATAAACTGGGAAAATCCAGTCGGGGCAGAATTTCAGAGAAATCCGACCCAGACAGATTCCTGTTGCCAAGACATCACCGGCCAAATAAATTGTTAGTATGGACCAAAGATTATGAGATAATCATGAAATTCATTTATTGGCAACAAGAAATTGGCATTAAGTATTGACTGCATAAATCTTATCTTCAGAAAATCGAAAGAAATAAAACCAGACAGGAAAATCAGGAAAATCCAGATGGGACGGATTCCTCTGAAAGCTTGAAGAACTCCGGAAATCGCTACACTCCGTGGAATTGGCCGAAACTAGGAAAATTCGGGTGCGCAGGAATTCTGCGGACACCCTGGAAACCCGATAAAAGACAACATGCGAACCAGCGACTGAACGATTATGTAAGATTCCACACTTGGGTTCTGATGATTTCAAAGTTGACGCCAACCAACAAAATTCAGAATGTAAACGAATTCAAGCTCACAAGGCTCTCAAATGACCACTCTCCATGAAAAAACAACAATGCCCTAATTTGATGACCAGACTTCCGCCATGGAAAACAGTGTAAGCTCAAGGCTTAAAATACCATCTACGAAAATCAATCCAAAGCACTCTGAATCCTCACAAGGCAGGGGTCAGTACAAGTGCAAGATTGACAAATCATAACGAATTCATCATTCTGGGCCAAACACCGAAAAAACCCTAACCTTGCACAATATGGCAGATTACGCACTAAGAGGGCAAACAATCTGACCCAGAACCCTTCCAAATGGATGCACCCATCATCTAATGAATACATACAAGCACACATGGCACAGGCGATAAGGTTTTCACAAAGAGGTGGGTCAAACCCCAACTCGATGAGAAGGAAATCGTGACCACGAATAAGCCGACCCAAAATGATCATCATTCAGCACAGAAAAACTCAATCATTGCGTAAACAAATAGAAGGGCCATCGATAACCTACCATGGATTAACCCGAACGAAACTCGAACTCGAAGAAGCAACCACGAAGCAAGCATGCCCAAGCAATTAAAACCTTGATCGGCACTCCAGACAATCCACACGCAAGTGGCTCAAGATCAATACTCAAAGCCCGAATGGAGAAAGCACTCAAACACCAAGGCAACAAACAAGTGAATGATGAAGTTAAAATGATGCCTAAACAACTTTAAATCCATCCCCATACGCGTCTGAGCAAAGGTACTGCAAGCATTAATGAGCAACAAGACGTGTCTAAGAAATCCAGAAACCCGAGCCCAGGATGGAATTTCGAAAAATCCCCAGATACGCAGAAAATCCAGATGAACACGAATTATGTGGAAATAGCAAGAACTGGGATTTTAATAAAGTTCAGGAATTTAGCACAGTCCGGGAAAATGTGCCAGAACCAGAAAATCCCGATGTCAAGCAGAAACCCGGATTCGAAGGGTTAAGCAATGAACAGACAACGAACCAGAACTCGGAGAATCCGCCCGAGCTGGAAAATCTCGGATTCAGGTCAAAACCTGGATTTTCACTAAAAGCCAATTTTAACCACTTCAAGCCCAAGGGCAAGACCAAGACCACCAAGACCAACATCTCAAGACCCTAAAAGACAAATCTCATAAAACCAAAGGTCAAAAGACATTAAAAAGAGGGTCCCTACTCCAAGTGGGGCGTGTGTGCAAAACTGCACAACAAATGGCGAGTCTGCTAGGGAAATGCTCCCAGGCATTTCAATGACAAACTGGAATCAAGAACCCAGAACTCATGGTTTCGACTCACCTATCCTGCCACCACCCATGGTAAAACAAAGAAGCCCCCTAGTCAGCCAAACTTTCCTATACCAGGGTCAAAGTGTGTGCATATGCATTTATCATCCTCCTTTGGTTGCAGCAAGAACCAAACTTGGTCTGAACAAGCTACATAAAGATTCATATTCTAAAAGCAACCTGGATAGAGCCTCACTGCCAGCCAAGCGTCCATAGCCCCGATGAGGTTATCGCTGTGACTCTCCTGAACATAGCTCTACTGCCAGCCAGGCGTCCATAGCCCCGGTAGAGATATCCAGATCCCCCTGATGAGTTGAATTCTATATATTTTACATATTTTTCACTGCCTTCACTTCAACCTGTGAACAATGAAGTTCACATTCAGGGATGAGAACCATAGTGGCACTAGAGCAGAAAAAGGATTTTTCACTTGTTCAAACTGCCTAAGGACCTTATGCAACTTTAGGTATTTTTAATATGAGAGTATAAGACCCTAATGTATTCCTGTTCATTCTGACTAGAAAATCCCTTGCCTCAACACAAGGATAAGTGACAGTGGGTAGGAAATTCATACCAAATTACCCTGGAAGGATGATTAGAGTTTGTAAAAGAAATACCAAGGACATTAGACCAACTTTGTCACCACCGTCGTACAAATGCAACCAGGGATCCCCAAGAGAGAAGGAACCAAGAGCAGGAGCGACGCAAACAAAAACAAACAAACCAAAGCAAACCTAATCTAACCAAAGCAAAACAAGCAAACAAAAAATAAACCTACTCTAACCAAACAAAACAACAGAAAGCAACCTAAACTAACTATATACAAAGTAGGGAGCTGAAAACAGCTCAGGACTGGAAATAATGTTTCAAATACTGCCCATTGACAGGCAGTGGAATATCTTCTCCCATGAGAGTCTTCAAACGGAAGGCATTATCTCCAAGTATTTCAATAATCTAATATGGACCAAGCCACAGTTTGTCAAATTTCCCATGGTCCCCTTTTCGATCATGAGGTTTATCCCAATATAAGACCAGGTCAGAAATCCTAAAGACTTTAATCTTAGCCCTCCTGTGAAACCACCTCTTAACAACCCCCTGATGTTTGGCAAAATTCTCAAGGGCATTGTCTCGTTTCTCCTCAAGGTGCAATAGCTCTGTCAACCTAGCCTCCCTTCTGTCTCCCTCATCATAAAACTCATTGATAAACTTCAGGGTTGGGATCTTAAGTTGAATTGGGAATACTGGCTCCAGACCGTATATTAAGTGAAAAGGAGATGTTCCAATGGATGACTTAAGTCTTGTATGATCTGCCCAAAGGGAAAACTGAAGCTGGGTGTGCCAGTCTTTTGGGTTCCTCTGTAACATCTTACGAATGACAGTCAATAAGTTCTTATTAGAGGACTCTGCTAAGCCATTACCCTGAGGATAGTCATTGGATGCAAACTTCACAATAATGCCATGATCAAAAGCCCAATTTAAAAATTTTAAAGATGCGAAAACAGGACCATTATCACAGATAACAGAAATAGGACATCCAAATCGATTAAGAATAGCAGATTCTAGAAAATCAATCACCACCTCAGATGTACATTGTCTGCAAGCAAAAGCCTCAGTCTATCTTGTGAAATAATCAGTAATAGTGAGAATGTACCTGTGTCCTGCAGAAGATGGTGGGTTGATGGGGCCTATAAAATCCATACCCCATTGAGCAAAAGGCCTTACCTCAGTGACCGGTTGAAGCGAAAGCGCTGCATACCTTTCCCTTGTTGCTGTGGTCTGGCACGTGTGACAGGTTCTGACGTGATGGTGAACATCTTTGAACAATGTGGGCCAGTAGTAACCTGCCCTCAAAATCTGATTTGCAGTAGCAATCGTAGAACCATGGCCAGTGCCATACTTTTCGTGAAATTCGTTTATCACCCTTTCAGCTTCCTGTTTCCCAAGACACCTCAAATAAATGCCTTCATGATTTTTCTTGTACAGGACATCTCCCTTCAACATGAAACCATCACTCTTTAATCGTAAGGCTCTTCTCTGAATAGGATTAAGATGACCTGGAGATCGTTGGTTCAACAAATAATAAACTATGTCATCATACCAGCCATCTGGGGAAACCTCCTCAATGTTATAATTCTGAATAGTTAGTTCAAGACCAATTTCTGCCATAGTCTAAGTGAGTCCTTGTCCTCTTACTAACTTCATGGGCTGGATTTCAATGTCGTACTCTTGTAGCATTGTCACCCACTTAGCTCTATGCTCTCCTAGCTCATTTTGCATCAGAAGCAACTTGATTGCGGGGTCTAGGACAACTGCATAAACCTTATTCCTGAGGATATAATGTCTAAATTTTTTCACTGCCCTGACCAGGGCATATGCCTACTTTTCAACACTTGGATATTTCAACTCAGCATCTTTTAATGGTGCGCTCATAAAAGCAATGGGATGCTCATTTCCTTCATCCGACTTCTGAGTTAGCATTCCTGCGCATGAATGGTCTGAAGCAAATGAATAGATGTGAAAAGGCTTGTTGTAGTTAGGACTTACCAATACTGGAGCATCAGCGATGGCTCTTTTGATTTCTGTAAAGGCTTCCTTAGCTTCCATAGTCCATTCGACCTTAGCATCCTGCTTCAACATTGCATTCAATGGCTTAACAATTTCAGCAAACCCAGTAATGAATTTTCTGACGAAGTTGATCTTGCCAAAGAAAGATTTCATTTCCTTTTTGCTAGCAGGTGGCTGAATCTTCAGGATGGCCTCCACTCTTTCTGGGTCAATGGCAATTCCCTTCTTTGATATCACATGTCCAAGCAGCTTTCCCTCTGTTACTTCGAAAATACACTTTTTAGGATTCAAAGATATGCCAAATTCCCTGCACCTTTGAAACACTTTGTGCAAATCTGAGATGTGATCCCCTTTGTTCTTTGAGAACACAGTCAGGTCGTCCATATAAATAATGATGCATTTGCCTATGATATCTTTAAAAGCAATATTCATAGCCCTTTGAAATGTGGCCCCTGCATTAATGAGTCCAAATGGCATTCTCCTATAGGCAAAGGTACCCCATTTGGTTGTGAAAGCAGTCTTGTGCCTATCCTCATACTAGACCATCACTTGATTGTACCCTGAGTAACCATCTAGAAAGGACATCATCTGAGATCCATTAACCACTTGAAGTACTTCATCTAATGAAGGAACTGGATAATTATCCTTTTCTGACAATCTGTTTAAATTCCTGAAATCAACATAGAGCCTAATTTCTCTGTTCTTTTTCCTTACTAGAACCAGGTTTGCCACCCATGTTGAATGCCTGACAGGAAATATGATTCTGGCAGACAGTAACTTCTAGACTTCTTTTTGTATGACTGGTTCTAATAATGCATTAATTGGTCTCTGCCTTTGCCTAAAAGGCTTGGCACCTGGCCTTAGAGGAATAGTATGAGTTATGATTGATGTATCATAAGCTTTCAAGTCTTCATAACTCCAGACTACTATATCAGGGAACCTACGCAATGCTGCAATTATTCCTTGTCTTTCTTCTGGAGTGCATACTTTGCCAATAAAAATGTTCTTGGCGTTATCTTCAGTTCCCATATTGTAAGTATCACACTGTCCATTGATAGACTCCTTCTTTGATTCTTGTTCCTGATCCTTAATCTTATCCATATCAAAAATTCGTTCCAACTGTACCATTCCCCTTGGAATAGTATTTGACTTTAAGTTCATTACTCCTAAATCTAGTTCTGCTTCCTGAGGTTCTGTTTCATCAATGATTTGAGAAGCAAAAATGTCTGTATTTGTGATAAAATCCAGAATATGTTTGTCATCTTTGAACACCTAGAAGTTAGTAACATTGTCCGGGACTAATGGCACAAGAGTCAATTCTACAGTGAACTTCTTCAATCCTGACAAAGATAAAGGCTACAGAGTGCTCGCTGCCTGGGCCAGAGAATCCGCAGTTTGATTCTTCCGTCTTGGTATCAGTTGAATATTGAAGGCATCAAATCCCTCAATGAGGTCCCACACTCTATGCCTATAGTTAGTCATTCTCCTATCATGGCATGAATATTGTCTCCTTACTTGCTTGACTACTAACTCAGAATCACCAAAAACTTGCAGAATCTTAACCTTTTTCTTAAGTGCCATAAGAAGTCCATGAATTAACGCTTCATACTCCGCTACATTATTTGTACAATGAAATTGGAGTCTATGGGCTGCAAATAAATTCTTACCTTTTGGACTGATTAAATCAAACCCTGCTCCAGCTCTATGCTTAGACTTGGATCCATCAAATCTGAGGGTCCAACATTCAGCAGTGGTAGTCCCCTTCATCACATCTTTCGGCTTAATATTGCTGGGTAGTTTTTTAGATGTCACAAACTTCTTTTCTTGAGACTCTTCCTGAGGGTTCTGTATATCTGTTTCAACTACCAAGGTTGGACTCATGCACTTCTGTACTTGTTCTACTGCTATTTGGCATAAACAACACCCCAATTCTGAATGAGAAGCATTATGAACTCTACACCAATTTGGTAGGAGTAATTCTTCAAAGCTTGTCCTTTTACCTAGGTGAACTTGATTCTCAACACACTGCTTGATGAATGCTTGGAAATTGTCTAAGAGGTTGATCTGATTATCTTCACTTTCCTCTTCTTCCTCTATTGGTTTTGTTAGAACAGTAACATGGCTGGATCCTATTTCTGCATCGATGGGCATCATGTGTAGCATTAACACCTCCTCTGAGTCTGATTCCTCATACTGTGTTGACAACATATAACTTCCCAAGCCAACTTCTGATATCAAAACTTCTATTGAAGTCTTTTGGTATTCTATAATCATGTATTTCATTCTTGGCTCTCTCTCAATTATGATCTGATTGGGCACTCCTTTCTAGGGAAGCCACATGTGAGAGTGATCAGTAGACATATAACCATTCAGAGCCTTAGTAAAATCTCTTCCTAGGATCAAACCATAGGCATTAGGGATATCAACTACTTGAATATTGATAACCTGTTGAATCCTTGGGTCAGAAGCTATCTACATGTGAATCATGTTTAACTCTCCCACCACATTTACTTCAGTTCTGTCCAATTGAGTCACCTTCTTCTGAGAATCAGCAGGAGTAATCCCTAAAGCTCTACATACTCCAAATGGCATCACATTGGTGGAAGCACCAGAATCCAGTAAACAATTATGCAGATTCTTACCAAATATATGTAGAGAAATCAGAAATGGTGGGGTTTTTGTCTTCCCTTGGAACAAAGTTGGCTGAGTATCTACTTGAGCCACTTGAGTCTTATCCTTTTTCTTTCCTTTATCTCCAGGGGGAAAATTAGTCTGACTATGGGCCTGACTTTGTGTCTTCACAGGCTGAGAACTAGAAATATTACCGATACCCTCGCCAGAAGGTTTATCTAAAGGCATTGAACGGGCATCATAAGTACCTAAAACTGCCTTCCTAATGGGGGGAAACCTTAATAACTCAAATGCTGAAAGATTTACCTTTAATTTTTTGAACTCCTTAGCAACATACGAAGCCATTTTCTCTTCATTCATATCAGTGGAAGCTTCCCTAGGAGGTTCTTCTGCCTTGTCCTTGCCTGCTTGAACAACCTTTTCCTTTTGGAGGTCAGTTTGAGCTTGTCTCTCCTTCGAAAAGTACTACCTGGATACATGTGGGAAAGATGGATTATTGCTAGCATCATGGTCTGGGGGAGTACTGAAGTTGTTAGGAGGAATGGAAGTGGTGAAAGGTCCCCCAGCCTGTGGGTGTCTGTGAGGCATATCTCTTAGACCTTGCCTCTGGAATATCTGTACCTCTTCAACATAGGCTTCCTCCTGATCAAGGGGGCCATTGTCATTTATTGTTTCTTCATTGAATAACTGAGCCACTTCATCTCCATTGCAGATTTGATCTTGTTTTCTCCTCTTGAAAATCAGATTCCTCTTCTAGTACATTTTCCTTACTTGTTGGGAAGGGAGAGTGATTTAATACTAGCAAAGGAGAGTCATAGGGAGTGGAAGGAACCATCTCCTGCCCATTAGTGTTATTCTCCACTTCATACTGGAAAATGGAGGCAGCACTTTGGAATTCCAAACATTCTAACTCTGAATGTTGGCTTGTCTTATGAAGCCTACACCATCCTGATAGGGCTGCTTCAGCCAGATATACACCACTAGGAGGCTTGTCTTGACTGACTGGCTGATTTGTAGATTTATTGACCACTTGATTAGCTGGTTGATCCAATGGGGTGGGGACTCCTCCATTATTAGGGCCTGTATTCCAAGTTCTACTCTGCCCTTGCGATGGCCTCTATCAAAGTTTTGTCTCCTATCATTATTGTAACCTCTGTTCTGATTATATCCCCTGTCATTGTGGAATCCTCTCTCGTTACGCTGTCCTCTATCAAAATTCTGCCCTTGTGGAAATTCCCTATTCCGATTGGATTGTATATTCTTCTGAGTAGCTTGTAATTGGTTGTTTTGGTTTCTTAAGTAGGTCACCTCTAGGTTCAAATTCTTTATCTGTTCAGCCATTTTATCAATCCTTTCTTTATTTGGATCTACATAAGGGGGTCGATTTGGGTTACTCTGAGGATGGACGGGCACTGTAGCCGATCCCATAGACTGATGCAACACTTCAGAGTTCTACAAATAGGTAGGGAAACTATTTGGCTGTGGCTGATACATGGGCTGGTTAACCTGCTGCTAAGGAAAATTCATCACAGGAGAGACCTGGCTCATGGGAAGACCAGGATGTGGCACCAAAGGTAATTGAGGTATCGGGTTTATGATTGGAGTATGATTGGTAAGTGCCTGATTTACTGCCTGAACCTGATTGGGATGTGCAACTGGTCCTAGAGAAGGCAACGGTCCAGTCACATGTTGTCTCAAATCTGTGCTAAGCTTAACACCTTCTGTATAGGCATCAGTTAGGTTAGCTGGAGGGTTGGGTCTCCACTTCAGAAAGGTTGCTATAAGGCTATCCAATGCTTCGTAATAGACTCCCAGGTCTGTATTGTTATCCAAAACATAGGGATCTTGAAGTTTGGTGTATGCACGGTGAAACCTATTATTGAAACTGGATATGGGTTCATTGAACTCTCTCTTGACTCTAGTGAATTGCAAATACAATTCATTGGCACTGATAGGTATTCTAAACTTCTGTAAAAAGGTAGTTTCAAGATCATTCCAATTAAGAATTGAGCCAGACGGGAGGTGATTGTACCAGTAAAAAGCCTCTTCCCCTAGTGAATAAGGAAACAACCTACAGGCAACATCCTCATGAACAATCCCTCTATCTTTGAGGCAGGTTTGGAAAATCCTTATATGCTCTTCTACAGTCCTGTTTGGGTCATTAACATGGAACTTTGAATAGAAGTGTTCAGGGTTTTTGGGCATTACATTGTAAGCATTGAAAGACAAAGGGGATGGATTATTAGCAAGGAAATCCATTGGCAAAAGTCGGGGTGGTGGTTGTGGTTGGTTAACGATAGGCTGAGGTTGTTGAATGGTAACTACTTCAGGGATGGGTATGGCCTCAACCTCTGGATGTGAAGATACAGATGATGCTGGTGAAGGGATGGGTGATGATGATTCTCCCCTTTCTCGAGTCCTTCTTGACCAAGTAGGGAACTGTAATTCTTGTAAATCTTCCTCTCCTACGGTAGATCTGGTCTTTCTCCTATATCTCTCTGGAGAGATGGTGTTCAAGAAATGATCTAGTGTGCTCATTCAGGCCCTCCTTCTAGCGCCAATCTGTTGCTGGTGTTTTCTGCACAGCAACAACTCAGACAAAATTCAATATTCTATCTCTCCTAAAAGGTTATTTTCAACAATAAATTACTGAAAATCACCCCAAGGTCTCTCGGGTGTTAGGTCATGACAATGCATAAACAACTTAGATAAAATATGAAATGCTAGTAATCACAATCAGACCTTACTACAAGCAAACTGTATCTTTCCAATTTATCAGATTTTGTAATATAATGATCTCAAATCCTAAATTTAATCAGATGATAAAGAAATAGCAAAAGATAAGGGTGCAAGAATATGATAAGATCTAAACTATTCCTAGAATGAGCAATGCAAATGACAGATATCTGGAATTGACCAATCTCAAATAACCAATTCTTGCCTAACCCACAATGCAGTATCACAAGAATGGTGCAATCTTCTGAGGTATTTGGATTTTCAAATCATAGATATTCATCCACAATCAAACTTAAGCACAAAGAAATATATGGTCCAGGTTGACTTCACCAGCCTACTACAATCAGATAGTTACTGGGAGTATAGACCAGAGATTGCTACAAACATTCCAAATATGAAATCATAAACACCATTCACCAAACTACAACTAATTCTCAACACTAAACCCTAAATATTTAAGCAATTTGAAAAATAAAACAACAGGAACCATGCAAGATGAAATAACACAATAGATTGCACCAGGAAAACCACAATGTTGTCAATTGTATTAGATCACCAAAATGCTGCAGCAATTCCACTGTTCTGTTACAATATTTGCTTCAAGAAATTAACAAAATGCTCTAACTCTTACTTGTCTCTATTATCTCTTCTCTATATTTCTAATGTCTAATCTATCCTTACAATGAGGCAGGAATGCCCTTTATAGCCAATTCTAAAGACATGTCAGCCCAGCCAAACATTTACAAAAGAGATCAACCGCCCAAAACAAGTCAGCCTTAGGAATTCAAAATAAGGCACACATTAAATGCCAATACATCATCAAGGTCGGCCTTGACTCAATCCCCAATGTAGCCCGGATCAATACATGCCCTATAATAATAAGGAAGCACAAATCTCCAAAATGGCATTAACTACCGCCTCCCTTATCTTTACCCTGGGCCAATGATCCCTGAACCCTCAAAAATACACTATCCAGCTCGGTGACAGGTGGCAAGGGCAAGATCTTAAGTCTGCATTTAATGGAGTCAATCTCCTATTTTGACTGCTTAACAGTCTTATCCCAATCGTCCTTGTAGGCTTGATACTTATCCATTACTGCCAGATAAGTTGCTGCATCATCCAACTGGTGACCTGTTATGACGTTCTCGGCATCTGGAGCATAAACATCATGCCACCATTCCTTTAGCTGTTCCAGACTTAGGTACTTAGGAGCAATCTTTCTCCTACCAGTCATAACCTCAAAAAATGCAATACATCCATCATACACTGCAGTTAAGTCACCATCCATTGATTTCTTTCATTTCTGGATCTTCCTCATGGCCTTTTGTCAGATCTGCAAAGCCTCAAACCACTCCCAGGGTTCACTAAGTCTGGAGGAAGGAAGAATCCCATCTGCAGCTAACTGGTCCTTACCATACCCCATGATGACTTTGGATTTCTGCAGTAAAAGATCAATATCCTCTTTGTCCTGGGATAATACCTGTTCCAGCAAATCTTTAGCTTTGACTGCATCCTTCCCAACTGACAGGACATCCTTAATTGCACTATCCCCTCTTGCCTGCACATCCTTCAACCAATCCGTTGTAGTTTGAGCAGAGGCCTTCATCTTTTCAATTTCGGAGATAGTCTCCTTGGGCAGAAAGCCAGGAGTGGCAGAAGAAGATGGGTGAAGGGACTGCAGAGGCTTCATTACATCCTCCAAGTACTTCCTAAGCCTTTCATTTTATTTTCTAAGCTCATGTTTGGTCTGAGCTTCCTTTCTTAACCTCCCAATGATTACCGCACTGGAGCCTTCATATTCATCAGTGTCCTATTCCATGGAGGTTGGCCCAAGATTAATGGTCTACACATTGTAATCTTCACCAGTGACATCTTCTCTTGTCTTGTCTGCAGCAGGAGTGGCAATGTGAATGACCCTGTTGTTTAGTTCATCTCTCTCCATCTTTGAAACCACTTTAGCTGCCTTCTTTTTCTTTCCTTTGCCAATTTTGGATAGCATCTCATCCCAATCCAAAGGAGTGTCCTCAACAACTACCTGCTTCTTTCTGGTGATCTCCTTCTCAAGCCAATCCGGGACAGCAGGCTCTACCCGGATTTCCTCTGTTCTTCCTTCTTCCTGTTGTTTTTCCGATGTTTCATCTTCTTTCTTTTCATCCCGCTCCTTCCCAGGAGACTGCTCACCTTGATCATTTAATCTAATCTCTTCTTCCTGCACTGGCGATGGGGTTTTAGCAGGGATATTCTCCTTTTCAGGTGATTCGTGGCCTCTGCTGCTTGCCAGAGAATCTTCATATTGCACCAATGGAGAAGTATGCCCTTCTTCTTCTTCAACTCCAAGCTCGGCTGCCTCACCAAAGAGCTCTCCTTCCTTGAAAGGTTCTACCTCCCCACTAGTCTCATGTTCCTCAAGGGTCTCTTGTTCATGCACGCTTGGTGGAGGAGAAGCAACCTTAGGTGGCTCCGTGACTAGTGATTTTGGTGGAGGATCCATCTTTTGAACAGTGTCTTTTAGAGAGGGAGTCCTGGATCTCCTCATATAAACTTTGGTCTTCTCTCCTGAACTCTCCACATCAACAATTGGAGGCTCATCCTTTGAGGTATTCTGACCTCTCTTCTTTGAACCCCTCGCTGTTCTTGTCTTCTTCGGCGGTGGAGGAGCATCCCCTTCTTCTACTTTTTCCAACTCTTCCTCCTTAGAAGATTTGCCTATTCTCAGCGCTCGACTCCTTTTCTTTCCCTTTGGTTTTCTCTTTGGTTCTAGCTCACTATATTTTGGGCCTCTGATTGTTATTTTGAAAGGCGAGCTCTTTTTAGTTTTCCCTTTGGGGTCGTCTTCCCCGGATTCCTTTGAAGTAGACATGGGATTAAGGTTTCCCATTAAATTAAAGGTACAGGGTACCTTTTCACTCTCAAGTTCCAAAACCTTATGCTTCAACCAAGAAGTGGTGAATTTCATAACCAGAGCCATTAGGTCCTCCAACTCTGTAACCTCATCCTCATTCCAGTTGATTTCTCCGATTGACCTATCCTTAACAACTTCATAGGCATGATCTTGCACTAGGTTTCCATCATCCTCCAGTTGGTCCAGGATTAGCTTAACATTGTATTATCTGATCACATCAACAGGGAGCCTAGAGTACCTCTTCTTTCTTGCTTCAAGATCATCTTTGATGTTGGCCCAATAGTCCTCTAGGTCATCTTTATGACGGTATTCCTTGGTGGCCTTCTTTTGTGCCTCCCCGATGATATCAAAGTTTGTTCTCTTGGAGTGGAAGGAGAGACCATATGCTGCCAATTCTTCTCCTGCTGTGTGTGCTGATTGGATAGAAGGGCACACTTCTGCCACGCCAATTCCCAGAGGGAAATCCCCACCAAAGCCTGTTTTATGCTTCTCCTTTTTGACTATGGCATCAAACTCACCTATTTGCCTCACAATCTCTAATAACACAATGTGATTAGTAGGATACCGAGGTAACCTATATGGAGCAGCCGGGCATCCATCAATTCTAATGTAGGTGAAGGTGGGAAATTGAATGAACTAGGCCCCATAATTCTTTATCAACCCTTTTGCTCCATCTGACAGTCTCACATGCTCGGCATTCTGAAGCATCCTAGTGATATGCATTGTGAATGCATCGTTAGCCCTTCTATAGTCCTTGTGTCCTAGGTGCAACTCCGGGTATACCTCATAAACTATGTCTTGTCTGAATGTCCCTTGTGGATTCAAACCCCTGTATGGGTAGAATCTGGCTAGTACATACACTACATAAGAGGACATGGTGAACCTCTTGGTCTCCAGGACATCTCTCAGCTTCTTGTCAATTATGGTGCTGATAAGCCCTGCCCAATGGTATTTGGTTCCCTATTCAATCTTGGTGATCACATGGACCATCCAACTCTCCAATACTCTGACACTCTTCAATCCTGCCATGCTGCTCAGAAATGTTATGGCATCATAGATATCTGATCTGAATTTGATCCTATGCAATTGCTTGGGCAGTTTAGAGTGATGTGATTTTGGCTTTTCCAACCAAGCATTGATCATCTGTTGAGCCTTGGTTGGCTCATTCTCATAATATGTCCTAGCCATGTCCATGTTTAAAGCACACATAGAAGGCAGATCCGGCATGTTAAAGGCTTGAGCAATAGAGACAGGACTGAAATTAGCCAAGACTCTCCCTTCAGTACTAACAACCCTTTGTGTATCAAAATCATACTGCCGGGCACACTCTAAAATCAACTCATAGCATTGGATTGCAGGAGGAAACCTCGCCACATGCAC
The DNA here is from genome assembly GCA_007258455.2 of Sequoia sempervirens. Lineage (NCBI taxonomy): Eukaryota > Viridiplantae > Streptophyta > Pinopsida > Cupressales > Cupressaceae > Sequoia > Sequoia sempervirens. The sequence continues at coordinate 16,931 of VDFB02352985.1, forward strand.
TAGTCCAGACTTCATCATTCCATTCCTTAGGACTGACAGATTCTTCTTAGCTATCCTCTGTTTAAACCCTTCGTATCTCCAAGCTCCAACATTAGTATCAGACACCTCAGACCATATGGAAGATATCTTACTCTCAAGAAGCTGACTCTTAGTATCTAACCTTAATCTTTTTGCTTCTGAGATGGATGACCCCTCTGTGTCACCTTTGGACTTTCCTGCTGCAGCCTTGCTTGATTCAGCCTGCACTTACAAGAAATCGTCATAAGTATCAACTATCATTCATATTCTGACCAAAAGATTAGCATAAATCATATAAAGCAATTAGAAACTATCACAAATGCCAATCTTTGAAAATCCGGAAAAATAAAGCAATCCGGGAAAACACTGTAAACCGAGAAAATCCAGTCGGGGCAGAATTTCAGAGAAATCCGACCCAGACGGATTCCTGTTGCCAAGACATCACCGGCCAAATAAATTGTTAGTATGGACCAAAGATTATGAGATAATCATGAAATTCATTTATTGGCAACAAGAAATTGGCATTAAGTATTGACTGCATAAATCTTATCTTTGGAAAATCGAAAGAAATAAAACCAGACAGGAAAACCTAAAAAATCTAGATGGGACAGATTCCTCTGAAAGCTTGAAGAACTCCGAAAATCTCTACACTCTGTGGAATTGGCCGAAACCGGGAAAATCCGGGTGCGCAGGAATTTCGCAGACACCCCGGAAACTCGATAAAAGACAACACACGAACCAGCGACTGAACGATTATGTAAGATTCCTCACTGGGGTTCTGATGATTTCAAAGTCGACGCCAACCAACAAAATTCAGAATGTAAACGAATTCAAGCTCACAAGGCTCTCAAATGACCACTCTCCATGAAAAAACAACGATGCCCTAATTTGATGACCAGACTTCCGCCATGGAAAACAATGTAAGCTCAAGGCTTAAAATACCATCTATGAAAATTGATCCAAAACACTCTGAATCCTCACAAGGCAGGGGTCAGTACAAGTGCAAGATTGACAAATCATAACGAATTCGTCATTCTGGGCCAAACACCGAAAAAACCCTAACCTTGCACAATATGGAAAATTACGCACTAAGAGGGCAAACATCTGACCCAGAACCCTTCCAAACGGATGCACCAATCATCTAATGAATACATACAAGCACACATGGCGCAGGTGATAAGGTTTTCACGAGGAGGTGGGTCAAACCCCAACTCGATGAGAAGGAAATCGTGACCACAGATAAGCCGACCCGAAATGATCATCATTCAGCACAGAAAAACTCAATCATTGCATAAACAAAGAGAAGGGCCATCGATAACCTACCATGGATTAACCCAAATGAAACTCGAAGAAGCAACCACGAAGCAAGCATGCCCAAGCAATTAAAACCTTAATCGGCACTCCAGACAATCCACACGCAAGCGGCTCAAGATCAATACTCAAAGCCCGAATGGAGAAAGCACTCAGACGCCAAGGCAACAAACAAGTGAATGATGAAGTTAAAATGATGCCTAAACGACTTTAAATCCATCCCCATACGCGTCTGAGCAAAGGTACTGCAAGCATTAATGAGCGACAAGACGTGTCTAAGAAATCCGAAACTCGAGCCCAGGACAGAATTTCGAAAAATCCCCAGATACGCGAAAAATCCGGATGAACACGAATTCCGCGGAAATAGCAAGAACCGGGATTTTAATAAAGTTTGGGAATTTAGCACAGTCCGGGAAAATCCGCCAGAATCGGAAAATCCCGATGTCAAGTAGAAACCCTGATTCGGAGGGTTAAGCAATGAACAAACAATGAACCAGAACCCGGAGAATCCGCCTGAGCTGGAAAATCCCGGATTCAGGTCAAATCTCGAATTTTCACTAAAAGCCCATTTTAACCACTTCAAGCGCAAGGGCAAGACCAAGATCGCCAAGACCAACATCTCAAGACCCTAAAAGACAAATCTCATAAAACCAAAGGTCAAAAGACATTAAAGAGAGGGTCCCTACTCCAAGTGGGGCGTGTGTGCAAAACTGCGCAACAGGACTTAGTCATCTTAACTTCTTTTAGTCATTTTCCTTTTTGTGAGACTTTCCAAAGACTAGTTAGGAAACCTTACCTTGTCATCTTGTTATCTTGTCCTTTAGTCACAGTAGTAAGTCCTTTGATGACCCAAATTGAGACATAGATCAAGCTTAGGGTGGTTAAGTAACCTTCTTCCAAATCATTTAGACCTTTGCATTTGCATACCTTAGAACATTTAAATCATCTTAGTCCTCATTTTGCATACCTTATTCCTAAAAATCCAAAACAAAATAGTCCTTATTGTCCTTTGGCATTTGTCATTTCCTTTAGGAAACATTGTCATATTGCATTTGCACCCCTTATTCAAAAATCCCAAAAACATAGTTTCATCTAGTTATCATTTTCATCCTCTTCCCAATTTGAGCAACTCCTTATATGGTTGAGACTAGGCTTCAAAGAAAAAGAACACAAATGACTAATTTTGGACAAGACAACAACACATATCTTTTCCAATGACATGAATCAAGACACATCCTTTATCAATCCTTTTAGCGAAATGAACATGCCATCTTCATCACACAACCCATTTGAATCATTCATGCATAGAGTTGAACATGGACATGTGTTTATGGATGACTTAGAAGCCACAACGCAAAATCCTGACATAGCCTCCTTTATGGAAGACTTGGTCTTACATGACCCACAAAGATATTTAGCCATGCTCTTGACCCAAGAGGTTAAATTACCACGTGGCTTTGACATTAACACTTTAAGACTAGCCTCTCCTGATCACAATACCAACAACAACAATACAAACAACATGTCCAACACTAGTCAACCTCAAAACAATGTAAGCAATGCTTTCGTTGGTGCCACCTTGCAAATTTCCACAAGCACTATTAACGCCACCTCTAATGACACATCCAATCAAAACAATTCCAATTCAATCAATGCAACATCCGTTGGAGGGACACCAACTATGTCACAAGCCATGTCACAATCAATGCCAACAATGTCAATGATATCCTCATAATCAGTTGGAGCTACCTTTGGATCCTCATCAATAGGGGAAAGTTCTTCAAACCCTCTATTTGGACCTTCATCTAGCACCATGGGAGCATCATCATCAAATCCTTTCATTGGGTCTTCATTCAAACCCTTTGGTGGAAGTAAACGACGTATTTTCATTCGAGGACCACAACCGAATTTCCACACGTCATCGCAACTAAACACTAATACTTCCCAAGGTCAAAACATCAACATTCCCCATGGATAATTTCACCAATTTGGACAAGGCAATTAGAATACATAATATATGACTTCATTTGGACACCATAATATTCAAGGCCAACACATCCCACAAATATCGACTAATATGGCTGGAGGGCACATTCCTACATATGCATCACACATCCATACCCATCAACATGTCCCTACCCAAAACTGGCAATACCAACAACATTCAAATCAAAACACGTCATATATCTCACAACACATCCCACAAAAAAATCAGAACATCTCTTCACAACAAATGGGGACACATGGGATACCCATCACTCCCATGTGTGATGCAACAAACAATCCTATAATCAATGCCTTGACAACACAAGTGGAAAACTTGCAAAAAACAATAGAGACTATGCAAATGTCTAATAAAAAGTCACACATGCCATATGACCTATGTCCATATCCTTTTGACACAAATCTATACATGCCACCATTCCCTCCTAGGTATGTGGCACCAAACTTCACCAAGTACAAGGGCAAGACAAACCCCATTGAACACATTCGAGAATTCACAACCAATTGTGTGGATATTGCCTATGAACATACCTACTTGATGAGACTCTTCCCTAAGATTCTCGCAGGCCCCACACTTGAATGGTTTTCCACTTTACAAAAGGGAATAAAATCATGGGACAAACTTGCAGACAAATTCGTGTGAAATTATTCCTATAACATTGACACAAACACCTTCATTACCAGTTTATGCACACTTACACAAGAAGACGCTAGTGAAACTTTTATCCCATTCTTCCAAAGATGGATAAGTCTAGCAAGTCGTTTCCACATTGACATACCTAAGAAAGTGTAGAAACGTAAAATATACTGATTGACATCGTGCATCTAATCCTGACTTACTAACATCGTTTATTCCTGAATCATCCCTCGGTATAACCATTTAATCAAATTCCCCTATCTGATTAAATTCATCAATATTTGTCTCTTAATTAAATAAATCATTTTATCTAATCAAGTCAATCTCTTTTGTTAATTAAATATATCCATCTGATCTAATTATCCCTATTTAATTAAATAATCAATTTATTTGATTAAATCTCTAAAGTCTATCCATTAAATTAAATAAATTAAAACCTTATTTGATTTAATCTAACATCATCTCTTTTAATTAAATAAATCAAAATCCTTATTTAATTAGCCTCTTGTCACATTCCTCTCTTATTTGATTTAAATAAACCCATAAATCTAAGTCAAATAGGTCACATCATCTAATCTCCTGTTAAATTAATTAACCCTTGATTAATTTAACCTCATTTCATGTCACATCCTCTAGATAATGCAAGTTGCACATGAAAATAGATTTAATTCATTTATTAAATCTCTATTTTCCTCACAAGGCATCTTTTGGAATATTCTCTCAATTTGAATTCAAAAATTCCAAGTCAACATGTACATCCAACAAGGAAATAAATTCATCTTACATATCCTTTGCCTTGAGCCAAGTGGCATTTATTGCATTTTCTCTTCCCTCTTGCATGTCATTTCAACAAATTTGAATTTCAAATATTGGCATTTATTGGCACAAACCCCAAAAAATCTTGCACATCCATCATCCATTCATAGCTTGACAAGTGGCATTATATCATTGGATGAATGTTAGTCCCACATTGCTCAAATTTGGACATTCATCCATCTTGAAATCCTATAAATAAAGAGCTCATATCATCATTTCATCATACATAATCCAAGCAAAGTTACCATGCTCAAATATCTCTTGAATTCCATCCATCATTAAATTCTTAGCTAGGATTTTTGCAGATTTGGCTTGGAGTCTTCATTCTTCATCAACAAAGTGGATCAATCTCTTCAACATTCGAAGCTTGCATCATAGGAATTGGGAAAGGGCCAATTTTCACATCAAATTGGCACCAATTCCCCCATGGGATCATGTGTTTTCTTTTCTAATTAGGATTTAATCTTGGTTTTGTCATTTGCTTTGTGTTTTTCACTATTTTCTTCCTAATTTGAATTTGTAAATGGATTTCATGGGGAATCCTTGTTTTAGCTTGTAATTCCTTGTCTAACTCGTTTATTCATGTTGTTTTGCAGGTACTAGGAAAAGGGTTCGCACATTTGGCACTAGAAGGAGGGTTGGTCATCATTATTTCTAACATTTCCTTGAAATTTCCTCATTTTTCTTCACACAGGAAATTCCAACGCAGGCTCGTCAGTGTCGCTGTTTTGGCACTGCGGGCTCGTCAGCGTCGCTGTTTTAGCACTGCGGGCTCGCCAGCGTCGCTATATGGCACCACTTGAAACACAAACTCCGCTGCTGGACTCGTCTCACCATAATTTTTGAATTTTAAAATTTACCGCTGGACTTGCCAACCTGCAGAGAAATTTCAAAAAATATCAAACAACGACGCTGGACATGAACTGTGATGCTGGGTGAAATCGTGACACAATCAAGCTCTCTGTCCCGACACAGAGCGCTGCTGACTGGTAAGCAGTGCTGTGAGGGCACTGCTGGGAGAACAAAGTGCGACGCCTTCACGAGTTGCTACACTGGGAGACAAAAAGGGAAAATTTTATTTTTTAGCATGTGCTTTTAATTTATGACTGATTTTTCCTCTGTTTTCTGCTTTTTAATTTCTGTGTTTTTCTAGAATTTTACTGGTTTTTCCTCTTTGTAGGTTGGAAATAAAAATCAAAGGAAAGAAGGAGTATGGTGATATTTCGTCAAATCAAAGCTTTTTTAAACACTTTAGTGTTTGTTTAACACTTCTTTGAGAATTTGTCATCTTCTTCTTCTTAGGACACTAATTTTCGTTTGGGCTTAAAAATAACTTTTTCCATTTCTTGCAAAAGGGTTAAAATGAACTTTAGGATCACAACTGACTAGATTTTGTTTATGGGATTAACAAATTGAACAAATGTTTATCACTTGTCTTTTGGTGCTCTAAAACGAATTCATTATTGCTCTGTGGATTTAAAAAGAACAAGTGTAGCTTTGTTTTTTGTGAGGGCTTACTTAGACTAAAGCCATTGAAAAAGGACGTATGTGCTTCTCTCGCGCTTTATAGCGATCTTGAGAATCAAAAGGCCTTTTTCATGACTTTGGGTTAAGACAAAGTAATCACCTCCACACTTCGATTTGGGCTTAAAATTGAACAACATATTGTGCGAGTGTGAGTGGGGGGCTTTGTTGCGTACATTCTCTCTCCTTGTTGCCAACAAGGATTGATCGAGTTACGAATATTGTTCTTCATTCGCTTTTGTTTATCCTAGAGGGCCTACCTTGGGGAAAAAGTACTCACCCAAGGGAACGACTCAACCGGTAACACTCTAAAGCCAAGAGTATTTCCAGCCGGGATATAAATGTGGATATTGGACAAAACACCAATATCACGCGGTTGACTCCGACAAGATGGATCCGAAAGGGGACTCTTGCCACGTTGGGTCAACTCCTGAACGAAAGTCCAAAATAAAACCCTTGTTTGTAGTGGCCTATTAACCCATTCACCGAGTTTATCAAAGTGGTGCATTGGAACTTAGATTCCAAGAAGTTACTTGCCATGTCCGATCTTGGTTAAAGTATAGAGGTTAAGACTTCATTCTTAACATACCTTTATACTCTTTCCTTGGTTGCATGTAAAATCATCTCTTCTATGAAGGGCATGAGGCAAGCCCACTAAGAAAAACATTACCAATTGAGCTAGGGCGTCATATTGCTTGGGTTACAAAATGCATTGCTTGATCAAAAACATCTCAAAAACAAACACTTAACATCATCCAAATTTCAAACCCTTTTGAGGACAAATACAATTGACTCAATCCATATGTTATTGCTTTCCCTTGGGATTCATGTCCTTAGATGTTTCTAAACATTGGATCATATCTCAATTTATCTTCTTAAGTAAACTATAGGGAAACCCTTGCCTTAAGTTCATTGAATTTCCACATAACATATCTTGTGGGGTTTGAAGAAATTAAGACATTGGACATCTTAGTTTGAAAACCTAATTGAAGAAAGTGTTTTTGGTAAAATAAAGACATTAAGCAAAGCTAAGCAAAAAGAACTTTCATATGTGTTGAAGACTCATAACCCCAAAGAAAAAATCATTGATTGGAAATCCAAAAATGTGTGTTCAAATTAAATCATTTCTTGGTCACAAAGGTCTTTAGGAAGCATTTGCATGCTCTTCAATACCTAGGTCTAGGCAAACAAAGTGTATCTTTTTAGGTTCATCTTAGGATCAAAACATATCAAAATCTTTTTCATCCATCCTTCAAAACATCAAAAAAAACATCATCTCACCATCACCTTTTGAAATCATCCTTAATACTAGGCTTTGTGGCAAAATCAAAATCATGAAAATCATTGAGACTAAATCCTTGAAAACATTATCAAAACACCTTTTGCTAAGCATGTGTAGATGCATCCTTTTGCATAGACTTAGTCAAAGGTATCAAAATCATCTTGTCTAGCTCAGTGTATGTAGATGAATCCTTCATCATATGCTTAGTGAAACAATCATCTTGTTTGAATAGGTGTGGGTAGATGCATCCTTCTCCTCACACATATTCAAATCATCATCCTTTGAACAAAGCTATCCCTTAGATCATCATCCAACATCTTAGGGTCTTTTTGTTCAAAAATCCAAATCAAAATCAAGGATAAAATCTCAAAATCCAAAATCAAAATCAAAATCCACAAGTCCTAAAAGCCTAGTATCTCATTCAAGATTTATCAAAAGCCAAAACATCCATATCACCCATCCCTAGCATCATCATCATATCATCATCACCTTTGATCCTAAAGGCATCCTAAAAATTTATACTTTGGAACATAAAATAACGATCGATCCAAAGAATCAAGAGATTCATCTCCCATATTCTCAAAGATTGATCCTTGTTTGATGGTTCTAACTAGATCTCAATACAAGAAGAGTATGGAAGCCAACAAATAAACACCTGCTTCAAGCGATCTTAGCCAAACAAACATAGAAATGAATCCAGCTAAATCAAGTAATCCTTTGACCCTCTCATCATCGCAAAATCCTCAAGAAGAAAACCAAGGAGAGGACCTTGCCTTTGGAATGTCTCGCGAGGAAATGACTGAAATGCTCCAAAATCCGAACAACCATAGAATCATCAACATCATGATGAGACTCAACCCTTCGTTATACATGCTTGAACTAGCAAAACAAGGGGCCAAGTTGCCTTCAGATTTTGATGTGAGTACCATAGTGGAGACATATTTTCCACCAATCTCATCCACCATCCCCATTTCATCTACACCTCCATCTCAAAACATCACGCAAAACATTCCGCAAATCACAACATTGTTTGCTCCAACTCAACCCAATGTTAATAAGGGAAGTGCATTTCTCAATGCACTTCAAACACACCCCCTTGTTAATAATCAAAATTTAGATGCAAACACCACATTGGAACAAAGCATACCCCAAAACCCATTACACAAAAATGTTCCTCTCACCTTCCATCATGATCCATCATCGTCATTTTTTCACGCAACACCTCAAACACCTCTTATTACAAATTCACAAGAAGAGGGAGATATGTTCGGACCGGGGGGCATATTCGACACCACGAAATTCTCACAACAACTCACACCTCTTACATTTCCACCTCTTCCACCATTTCCATTATCATCCACATCACTCCTTGGTCTAGGGCTTCCCCCTCTACCAAGTATCAACCAAAACAATATCCCAACCATCAATCAAGGCACTACACCAAACACTCAAAATTTGTCGTTGATATCGCAACAACAAACGAAAAACACACAAGCAATGGCAACATCATCAAACCCCCCCTTAACATCACAAAGCATGGTCTCCCAAGGACCAATCACATCAACAACACCATCCATCACGCAAAACACCAACAACACCTTCACAAACACCATTCCAAATCCACCACCACCTCCACCACCACCAACTTTCAACACATCAAGTCAATACGACATAGCATTGCAAGCTGCTTTCCAAAGAGGATACCAACAAGTTCAAAAACAAAAAGCTGAACAATTAACTGCTCAACAAGTTGCTCAAGTCACGCAAGTTTCCCAAGTTGCTCAATCCGCGCAAGCTACCCAAGCTGCACAAGCCGCATTACAAGCACAACAAGCCCAAGCATTATTACAACACCAACAATAACAAGCCGCCCAAGCCACACAAGCATTGCAAGCACAAAGGGTCGCTCAAGCACATCTTCTATTGCAGCAACAAACAACACAAGCACAAGCAGCACAAGCGTAAGCTCAAGCTCAAGCACAAGCTCAATATCAGGCACAACAAGCCCACTATCAAGCACAAGCACAACTTCTTGCACAAGCAGCGCAAGTGCAAGCATATCAACAAGCATTAAAGCAATACCAAGAGCAACAAGAAGCAACAAAATTGGCAGTCCAACAACAAGTGTTGTGGGAGCAACAACAAGCACAACAACAAGCATTGTTGGAACAACAACGAGCACAACAACAACAACAAGATCAATAACAAGCATTGTTCATACAAAAGCAAGTGGAAGCCTACTTTGCCCACTAGAACATACAAATACCATCAAACAACACACCGACCAACCCACCCATCCAAACCACGATTGCAACACCCCAAAACACTTTCATCCCACCCCCTGATCCGCAAAATGATGTGATGACACAACTCAGGTTGCTCTCGCAACAAGTGCTCGACCTTCAATCAGGGCGAACAACCAAAACACCAAGCAACTTGAGTCCCTATCCATTCGATAGGAGCTTAGAAATGAAACCATTCCCTAAGGGATTCAAAATCCCCAAATTTGACAAATATCAAGGGATGGGAAGCCCTGAAGATCACATCAGGGAATTCTAGGTTCATTGCATGGAGGTCACATATGATGATACTTATCTGATGCGACTATTCCCTAGGAGCTTGGCAAGCCCCGCTATAGAATGGTTCTCTCGCTTACCTTCAGGCATTAGAAAATTCCAAGAAACTAGAGACGCATTCATTAGGAACTAAGCATATAACATTGCAATGGATGTCAGTATTGAAGAACTATATGCTCTAAAACAAGGAAAGAATGAATCTTTCACTTCATTCCTTCAACAATGGCGATCCAAGGCCAATCGGAGCAAGTGGACCATGCCAAAAGAACAACAAATTTCCACCATCATAGCCAACCTTGAAAGCCGCTTAGCATTTCATCTCATGGTTCAGGTCATCACCACGTATGATCAATTAATCTCCAAGGCACTTAGCATCGAAAGAGCCCTTGTGACTCAACCCGCAAAATCAACATCATACCATGAACATCAGAACAACCACCCACCATCCAATTAGAATGATAATCCTTGCACGTAGGAAAGGAATAAAAATGTCACTAACAATGGGGTCGTCGATGCCAAGGTGGTCATTAGTGGTCCATGCCAACATACACCCGCACCGCAAATCCAAACACAACACCAAAACACTCATCACACAACATACCAACCCAACAACAATCCAACCATCAATAACCTCAATGATCAAAGAGGACCACTCCAACGCAAAAGTTATCCCAAACGAAAATACACCATTTTGGGAGAACCATTGGAGGACATAATGAAAAATTTGATCGACGAAAAACTCATCAAGCCTCCTACATTTGAGAATTACCAAGAACCCGATGTGAAACCTCCTTGGTATAATGAGAATCAACTTTGCGAATTTCATAAAATCAAAGGCCATACCACAAATAGTTGCATGAGACTGAAAAACATCATCCAAGATCTCATCGATAAGAAAATCATAAATGTGGACCAACCTATGGGAAATCAGGATCTTAAGATATACATGAATCCGATGCCAAATCATGGTAACAAAGGGAATAAAAATAATAAAGGAAAAGGAAATGTAAACCATGTATATGAATCTGTCATTGCCTCACTAAATGAAGACTGCATGGTCATCACCATCAAGGGCGCCCATGCCAAAGATTGTGGAGTCACCACAAGAGGCGACAAAGTCACCATCACAGGATCATCCCAACCAAATAGAGTCCCTGCATCTAGATCCGTTCCTAATGGCTATAATGTCCTAGATCAACTCAAGAGAACACCAACACACATCTCCATCATGGAGTTGTTAAAAATATCATCAGCCCATAAGAAAATCCTTGAGGAAGCATTAGCCTCATCCATTGTCCTCGTAGATCTCGATGCGGAACAATTCCAAGCTATGGTCGGAAATATCATAACACCTAATCTTCTTACATTCTCTGACCAAGATTTCCCCGCCCAACCATCTCACAACCGTGCACTTCACTTGGAAGCCATTGTAAACAAGAGAAAAATCAAAAGGGTCTTGGTGGATGGAAGTGCGGGCTTGAACATCTGTTCTCTCAACCTCATCAAACAGTTGAAAATATCTGAAGATTCCATAGATAAAGGAAAGGGCATCATGATAAGAGCATATGATGACCAAGAAAGAGTGTCTCAAGGCATGATTAAATTCCCTATTCAAGTAGGGCCGACTCTCATGGAAACCACTTGTCAAGTCTTGGACCTTGACTTGCCGTATAATATCCTCCTGGGACACCCATGGATCCATGCGATGAAAGCTGTAGCATCAACCTTCCACCAATGTGTGAAATTTACACATAACGGACAAGAGGTTACCATCCATGGAGATCCCAAACCGTTCTCATATTGCAAAAATCTAGAGGCAAAGTATTACAAAATCCCCCAAGTGCCAAAAAATGATGAGGGCCCATCCACACCATATGTCGACCCCGCCACTCTCGCGTCCACTTCTGCGACAAAGACACCCATCATTCCCACCATCTCTGACATCAAGCTCGTCATCTAGGAGGATGGTTGTGGAAGCTATAAGCTTCCTAACAATGCTTTTGTGATAGGAGAGTTACCACAATCTCCTAGATCACAAGGATGCCCACAAGAAAATCAAGCTTCCACATCACAAACGTCTCCTGAAGACTATCCCGAATTCACAAGTTGGGGAGACCTTGGCCGGGAGGTTATTGAAGCATATCCATCTCACATGTTGTATTGAGATGAAAGACTGACACCTGAATTACCAATGAATGAGACAAGCAAGGGCCTACAAATGATGCTCGCAATGGGCTACAACATAAATCAAAGACTGGGACAAAACGATAATGGGCTCATAATACCTATCATGCCAGAGACGCGCCCAATAACAAATCTTGGCCTTGGATGTACCCCTCTGAGTATAACCATACGTAGCTGAAGTCCTCCAGTTAGAACGGTTAACAATCCTCCTCAGCCAATCGCAGCAAAATTATGCTTACCTGTATCTACAGGTCGTGTCATAGACAACTTTACATTTGATGTAACCGATGTCTGTAGTAGTAGCGATGACGAGGATCATTTGACCAATCTGCTTAGGTTATTTGAGGATACCACCCTATGTATGATTAGCACCGTCTCATTCGAACCAGACCAACAAAATCATGAGATCTGTTTAGTGTATCCCCAACTGATCGACTATGACCAACGAGGACCACCAGTTCTCGATACATTCAAAAATGATGAGGTGCTCTCAGAATTTATGGGATTGAGGGATAACATTCTAGATGGGGATCACAAGGCAGGGTTTATAATGGAGTTGGACACACATGCCTATTACAAGGAAACGATTGAATCCTTCAGTCACAAAAGTAAGAAACTAAGAATCATATCCAATTCCTTGAGTGAAAACCACATTGTGGCACTCTATGACAAGACAAAAGTAAAAAGAAAGGACGTATCCAACGGTGAAAACCTCTCTGAGGCGCCCGAGGATGAAGGATTCAATCTTCCTCTAAGAGCTATTCATCAAGAAAAGTCAGCAGTCTTGGCAGAGAAATGCAATCATGTCAACCTAGGAATAGAGGAGACCCCGCATATCACATTCTATGCGGAATCACTATTATCAGAAGAGCAAGAACTCCTAGCAGCATTCCTAAAGGAAAGACAAATCAACTTCGCATGGAGTTATGCTGACATGCCAGGGCTTGATCCAAAGACTGTGGTTTATCATTTAGCAGTGTATCCAGAAGCAAAGCCGGTCAAACAAAAGCTTTGAAAAATGCACCCTCAAATAGCCTTATTGGTCAAAATGGAGCTCAAAAAGTTATTAGATGCATGATTTATCCAAACAATTGATTATCCAGAATGGGTGTCAAAGTTGGTACCTGTTTCAAAACCTGACGGAGCCATCATAATCTATACGGATTTCAGAGATTTGAACAAGGCATGTCCCAAGGATGATTTCCTCCTTCACAACATTGACATAATAGTAGACATGACAACAAGACATGAGATGCTATCACTAATGGATGGATTTTCAGGATACAACCATATCATGATAGCAAAAGAAGATCAACATAAGACAACTTTCACTTGTCCATGGGGGACCTACTGTTGGAACATGATGCCATTCGGCCTAAAGAACGCAGGAGCAACCTATCAAAGGGCCATGACACTAATATTCCACAACATGATTCATAAAATAGTTGAGGACTATGTCGACGACATCCTAGCAAAATCCAGAAAAAGACAAGATCATATAGCAACTCTAGGCGCTATCTTTGACATACTAGAGGAATACAAAGTCAGACCAAATCCCAAGAAGTGCGTCTTCGGCATACAATCAGGCAAATTTCTAGGATACATAGTATCAATGAGGGGTATCGAGGTGGATCCAGCAAAAGTGAAAGCAATCCTCAAGATGGAAGCACCAAAAACATTAAGGCAACTAAGAGGCCCCCAAGGCAGACTTCAATCCATCTGACAATTTATAGCACAACCGGTAGACAAGCAAAATCCATATTCTCACTTACTCCACAAGGGGGTAGCATACAAATGGGATACAAAGTGTGAAGAGGTATTTAACAAAATCAAGGAATACCTACTGACACCACCAGTTTTAATGCCACCCATCCCAAGAAAGCCCTTAATCTTATATGTGTCAGCAATAGCAGTAGCCCTTGGAGCTCTTCTTGCTCAGCATGATGAAAACGGAACGAAGAGGGCTATCTAATATATCAGCAGAACAATGGTCGGTCATGAGCTAAATTACTCATTCATCGAGAAAGCTTGCCTCGCAGTAGTGTTTGCATCCCAAAAATTCAGACATTAGATGTTGGCACACAAGATAAAGCTCATCGTGAAAATTGACCCCCTCAAGTATCTCTTATCAAAGGCAATGCTCACAGGAAGGATGGAAAAATGGGTGATGATACTATCAGAGTATGACATCGAGTACGTAGAGAGGAAAGCAATCAAGGGACAGGTTATTGCGGAGCAACTAGCCGAAGCACCTATTTATTCTGAGAATCCTCTTGTCTCAGAATTCTTAGATGAATCCATTTTTAACATCAACGTAACTGACCATTGGAAACTATACTTTGATGGTTCATACACACAGCATGGATCAGGAGCTGGTGTCTTCTTCATCACCCCACAAGGAGATTTCATACCAAAGTCATACAAATTGGCATTTCCTTGCACCAACAACATAGCGGAATACAAGGCTTTGAAGATAGGCCTCAGGATAGCAGTACAATGGAACATCATAGCTCTCAAGGTGTATGGAGACTCTCAGTTGATCATAAATCAGGTCAATAATGAATATCAGACTAAGGATGAAAAACTCACTCCATACAAGAAATTGGTGGAGACTCTCAAGGAATCCTTCATTGACATAACATTTGAGCAGATTCCAAGAGCCAACAACAGAGCAGTCGACGCCATGGCTACAATTGGGTCCCTATTAGACATCCCTCACAATGTTCTAAAATATGAATTTATGATTGAGCAGCTTCTCGTTCCCACATTTGAGGTACCAGAATCAGAATATGTGTGTGAAATCGTTGGTCCTGGTGATCTTTGGAATCATGACATCTATAGATATCTTTGAATAGGAGTCATACCCGCTGACCTACCATCGAGCCTAAAATGAACCTTTATTAAAAAGGCATCCAGATTTGTGATCCTAGGTGACACCCTATACTGTAGAAGCATAGAAGGCACCTTACTGCACTATATAAATGTTGAGGAGGCATTAACTACTCTAACCAAAGTTCATAATGGTATTTGTGGCTCACACTCGAGTGGAATGACCATCACCAAGAAACTGCTGAGGATGGGGTATTATTGGCCCACAATGGAAAGAGAAGCACATGATCATGCTAAGAGGTGTCTATAATGTCAGCAACATGGGGACCTCATCCATGCTCCAGCTCAAGAGCTCCATCCAATCATCACACCATGGCCCTTTTCATAGTGGGGACTCGATCTCATTGGGAAAATCACACCCACCTCATCCAATGGCCACAAATTCATAATAACTGCAACTAAGTACTTCACAAAGTGGGTAGAGGCTATACCCATGACATACATCACTGGGAAGCAGATCTCAAAATTTATCCTGAACTATCTCATCTGTCGTTATGGGGTCCCACAAACCATTATCTTAGATAATGGGACACCATTCAAGAACCAGGAGGTTCGCGACTTGTGCAAGAAATTCAAAATCCAACATCGCTTCTCCACCCCGTACTATCCCCAGGGCAATGGCCAAGCAGAAGCCACAAATAAAACCATGCTCAAAATCAACAAGAAAATAGTCAATGACGCAGGTCGTGACTAGCATCTGTAGCTTAATCCCACCCTCTGGGCTCATCGAACCAGCATCCGCACACCCACTGGCGCCACCCCATTCTCCTTGGTCTACAGATCAGAGGTTGTACTCCCCATTAAGATCGAGCTCCTATCCCTTAGAATATCACTACAAAACCTCATCACTGATGAGGACTACTGGGTGTCAAGATTGAACGAGCTGGAGCTACTGGATGAGCGACGTATTGATGCTCTGAACCATCTGCAAGTCTATCAGAATAGACTCAAATGGAGCTATAACAAGAAAATCAGAAGCAAAAATTTCCAAATCAGAGAACTGGTCTTAAAAGAAAATCAAAAGAATGTCCCAAACCCAAGCAACAAAGGCAAGTTCGAACCTAATTGGTTAGGACCTTTCATCATCATAGCAAGCTACAAATCAGGGGCATACCAGCTATCAACACCCAAAGGGGAACCTCTGCAGGAGCCAATCAATAGCTCCCATCTCAAAAATATTTATGCCTAAGTCTTTCAAGGTATAGAACCAGAAAATCCAAAAAAATTAGAAAATGTCCTTAAAAAATGGTTACTTAGGCGAAAACCTGGCAAACAGGCGTCTTGGTGACAACAAAAAAATCAAAAAAGCAAAAAATCAAAAAAATCAAAAAGGATCAAAAAAATCATCCTCCAGTGAAAACCACTTCGGTGGCACTTTGGACAAGTACCTTGGTGAAAACCTGGCAAATAGGCGCCTTGCGTAAATAAGCACTTTCCATCCACCAGGATCTTTTCGGCTTGTTCTACATCATCCCTCCATTTAGCTTCCATCATCCATTGCATTCAGGTCTCCATCCATCACCCATCCACTCGTATCTGCACCATAGCTTGGTCCTGTGTTCGTATCATGATCCATCCTAGTACTACTCGGCCCATCCTCAAAGTCAGTTTGTCCTACCTTTATCGGAGTAGTCTATTGCATCATGCTGGGGGAATGATCTCATCAGATTGGATTTGTGTATATTCTTAAAGTCCTCAAATTAGAAACCAAAAACATCAGAAAAATTAGAAAATCCAAAAACATCAAAACATATCAAAATCCAAAAAATAAGTCAAAAAGTCAGTCAAAAAAGTCAAAAACAAGGTCGTCTCATCGAACTACATCGTCTCTGAGCTTGAACGTAGGCAAGGTTGATCTTTGATCATCCCCCGAGACATTTAGGTCAGTCCTATAGGAGTCCATCATAATAAACTGTCATCTCATCATGTATATCATCATCTGTAAATCGGTCAAGTCGTAAGTCGAACTACGTGGTCTTTGAGTATATAACGTAGGAAAGGCTAGTCTGTCGACCAGCCTTTGAGACCCCTAAGATAGGTCTTTTGGTTGGTCTCTTGGTCAAAATCTCAAAAAATCACAAAAACATTGGAAAATCAAAAAATCAAAACATTTGCAAAATCTCAAAAAATACCAAAAACAGCCTCAAAACATTGCAAAAACATCAAAAACATCCAAATATTTGAAAAATCCATCCTTCTCATCTTGTCTACACCCATAATAAACACCATCCATAATAAACTGATCGCCATCTTCAATCTTTGGCAGGACAATCGGAAACAAGTATAGCAGATTACAAGTAAAACTCAAAAATGTCGAGTCTAAAGTCTAAGTCAGTGCGTAGGCAAACTGGTTATCTCTTCGTATTGGTAACTCATCATCTAACATGTCCTAAGATGAATCCTTCCTACAATGGACATTATCTTTTGGCAATAAGTTTCAGTTATCATCCTTAGAAAACACATCCTCTTTCCATTAGCGGTATTGAAGAGCATCAGTTTTTCTGTTTACTTGGTCTTTATCTTTTGACTTATCTTATTTTGCGCTCATTCCAAGGACGTCTCGATGATATCCCAAAACAAAGGATTTAGAGAAATAGGAATGGGGCAATGATCATTATCTTTTGTCTATTGTGCTTGTTGGACGTTCTTGTAATATAACCTCGACGAATACTTGCTTTGTTAGATATGTATGGAAGAGGTCGAGGACAACTTGTTGACTATTGCATGGATAGGTTTACCTTTCCATGTTTTGGTCCGAGATGTCTAAAACTTCTGAAGCACATCCTAGCAAGGTTTCTGTATGTCAGGTGTGAACAAGAATACTCTTATCTATTTGTCAAGTCAAAGTCCATCACACTAGGTACAATGCCATCCTCGTTCCCTATACCTTGATGCATCGTACCATGTGTGTTATCAAACATAAGAAAATTTGGCCCTTTGAAAATCCCAATTCCTCGGCAAGTAATCATCATCATCATCTGTTGGAATATGTGCCTCAATCCTTACTGACATGAAACTCCTTGAAGGAAAAGTCAGTGTGACATCATGGATGTCTGGCCGACTAACTATTCTGAAGCTCTTGAAATGTTCATATTGCTGTGACAGGGTTGATGTCTTGCCAACAAGTCTATCGCTGTGACGTTTTGGTGAATGGAGATCTTTGGGTGACAGTTGATCTTATCGGGCTAACGCTAGGGCTTCGGTGAGATGTCCCAGTGAGTATGTAATTTCTAGCTGACGAAGGCTACTTTCGGGTGTCAAAGCGAATGTCGGAGTAACACACGGATCTTCGGGGAGAGGTCTCATCGAAGAAGGTAAGTCTCACCGATGGGAGTATTCTCTTGGTCCATTCGCGGTGACAAAAGACTTCACTGAGAAGTCTTGGTGAAAGGCATAAGTCTTGCCGACTCGGTAAGACTTGGTGATGCTCGATGAAAGGTCTCGACCACTTGGATAAGTCTTGCCGACTCGGGATAACAAGGTGTGCTCGGAGTAACCTCTTGGTGAAAACAATAAGTCTTGCCAATAGCGAATGTTCATCGATGTAACATGAAGTGGCCAGTGGAAAGTCTTGGCGAGAATGAAGTGTCTTGCCGATAGTATAACTCATCGATGTGACTTGTGACTTCGATATGAGTCTCACCGAAGTGCGATAGTCATGCCGAATGGCTCACGCCAACATGACTTGAAGTTTTCTATATGAGGTCTTGGCGATCTACAGAAGTCTTTCTGATGGCAAAGTAGAGATCGATATGTGAATGTCGATGGACTCGGTATAAATCATGGTGTTTGTTGAAACCTCCTGCCGACTATTGAGACTTATGCCGATACCGTTATGAATACTTTGTGGCATCAAGGAGACACTGTTAAGTGTCTCACCGATATGCCAACAAAGTTTGATCGCCTTTGACCGTGTGACCATCCTATGTGGCATCCTACTGGACCAATCAAAGGAAGTAGATTTCAAATGGATGACGGTTGGATTTTTACATCAATTACAACGCTGGAGAAAAACTGCATGCAAGGAAAAATCTGAGAAAGGCATGGAAACTTTCTTCGATGGAGCATTGGTGGATAAGGATCAACAAGAGGATAAAATCAGAATGTGATAAGAATTCTAAATATGTTTATCGAATTGGTTGAGATTTTTTTTGAGAGAGATTGAACAGTGAATGTTGTAGCTACGATGAGAGTTGTATTTCTGATTGTATGTAATTGTTGTTACTATAATACAAAGAGATTCAGCTTGGTGTGGTGGTTTTTTTCCTGAAAGGGTTTCCCACGTAAATCTGTTGTTCAGTTGTGTTTGTGTATTTGTTCTATTTTCTAAAAATCTTTCATGTGTGTCTTAATTAGATTGTAATTTGAGAATTAAAAGCCCTGTATTGCATTCTTCCCTATGGATTTGACATTAGGAAATTATTTCCACACCTTTGCTTTCCTTACAAGTGGTATCAGATCCTGGCCAGTTTGTGTTATCCTTGTGAGTGGGTTGGGTTTTTTGTGTCAATTCTTTTTCAGTGGGAGTCTGGTAGAGGTCTGTTAATTTAATTACAGATTAAGATGGCAAGCACATCTGAAAAGATGGAAATAGAGAAGTTCAATGGTAGCAATTTTGAGTTATGGAAACTCAAAATGGAAGATCTGTTAGTGGACCGAGATCTTTGGACTGCTGTGTCTGAAATGAAACCTCAGGCCATGAAGCAGGAAGATTGAGACCTGGCAGATAGAAAATCAAAAGGGCTAATAAGGCTCTATTTAGCTGACTCTGTTCTTCTAAACATGCATGAAGAGAAGACTGCAGCCTCAGTGTGGACATGACTAGGTGCTATTTATCAGGGCAAGTCCTTGGTGAACAAGCTGTTCTTGAGAAAGAAGCTGTACAACTTGAAGATGCAGGATGGAGTTGGTGTTGCTGATCACTTGAATGCTTTCAACATGCTGATTGCTCAGTTAGTATCTATTGGTGTGAATATAGAAGAAGAAGATCGTTGCATGCTACTGTTATGTTCTTTGCCTGATTCGTGGGATCATCTGGTGATGGCTATTGGGAGTACAACATCCACATTCAAGATGCAAGATGTTGTTTCTTCTCTGCTATCAAAAGAAATGAGAAGAAAATATTTTGAGAGGGCAAAGGAGGCTCTGGCTGTCAGAGGTAGATCAAAGGAGAAAGGCAAGAAGAAGGACAAGAAATCCAGATCGAAATCAGAAGGGAGATCAAAGTCTCTTGGCAAGAAGTCCAAGGTGAAGTGCTAGAATTGTGGGCAACCTGGTCATGTCCGAAAGGATTGCAAGGAGAAGAAAAATAAGAAGAAGAACTCTTCTGGAAATGATTCTTCGAGGTGATCTGCAGCCTTCGTGCGGCTTTGGCTACGGGCATCAGGATGATGTCTAGGCTGATTGATTGGGCATCTTTCCCACATGACATCTCTCATAGAGGGATTGGTTTAAGTATGATGAATACAATGGTGGAAGGTGTACTTGGAAGTGATTCATCTTTGGAAGTGTTGGCGTGGAAAGGTCAATTCAATTCCACGATGGAGTGAAGAGATCAATGATAATGATACATACACAGTCACATTTCGAAATCTACGCTGTAAGTAAATTTGAATGATATCGGTACGATCCGCGTTCTAGAAATTCTTTACTTGAGATGATTAGAGCTCTATGAGTTGCTGACTAGGGTGCTTGAATTGGTACAGCAATACAAAATTTGCAATACACAAGCTATTCAATGCAATAGATGTCTGCAAAGTCGCAAAAGGCTGATCATGGAGAAAAGAAGGAAGCTCTGATGGTGCTCCATGGAGGGGTTAAACTTTCGATGAGAAACTGCTCTAACATCATAGAGCTAGGCCACGTGGTGAGAAAGGAGTTTAAAACGCGAAGAAATAAAACTTAATTGCAGAAGGGGCTTGAAGATTGTAACCTTGAGTTTGAATTTTGTGAACATTGCATATATGGAAAGTAACATCGTGTTTCATTTTATTCCACTCCTCACAAATCTTCTGGTTTGCTTGATTATATTCATTTTGATATTTTTGGTCCAGTAAATGTTCTTTCTTTGTCTAAATCAAGATACTATGTGTCGTTTATTGATGAATATTCAAAAAGAACATTTGTATATTTTATGAAAAGAAAATCAGAAGTGTTCAGTTGGTTGAAGGAATTTAAAAACCTTGTAGAAAATCAGACAGGTAGAAAAATAAAACGTTTAAGGATTGACAATGGTGGTGAGTTTTGTTCAAATGAATTTGAAAGGTATTGTACAAATCATGGGATTAAAAGACATAAGACTACACCTTATACTCCACAACAAAATGGAGTTGCTGAAAGGTTCAACAAGACAGTAATGGAAAGAGCACGAAGTATGCTGAGCAGTGCTGGCTTGGAGGAGAAGTTCTGGGCTGAAGCAGTCTCTACAGCATGTTACTTGGTAAATCATTCTCCTAACTCTGCTCTTGTTGAGAAGACGCCTTTGGAAGCATGGTCTAGAAAGAAGCCCTCTCTGAGACATATTCGTGTCTTTGGCTGTGAGGCATATGCATATGTGCCATTTGAGAAAAGATCTAAGTTGGAAAACAAAGTTGTAAAGTGTATTTTTATTGGCTATAGTGCTGGCATAAAAGGATACAAGCTTTGGAATCCTGAGACTGAGAAGGTTTTGTACAATAAAAGCGTTATTTTCCATGAGCTAAAGCCTTCTACATAAGATCTGCAGTCAGAGAAGAAATCAGAAAATGAAAAGGATGTAGCAACAATTCCTCCGACACCAGATAAAGAGGAATTGAGAAATCAAAATGTTCCTGATACTGAGGAGAGCTCAAGCAGTTCTAAAAGTTCTGATGACGATGAAGAACCACCTCAGCCTCAGCCTATGAGGAGGTCAACTCATGAAAGAAAGCAACCTGATAGGTATGGGTTTTCTTTAATTGAGTCTACTTGTGCCTATGCTTTAATCTCTAGCACTGATGAACCTAGGACTGTAAAAGAGGCATTTAAAATGTCTGATGTAAACTCTTCATTGGAAGCCATGAATGAAGAAATGGCATCATTAGACAAGAATGATACCTGGAGTTTGGTGCCATTGCCTAAAGGAAAAAAAGTTGTGGGCTACAAATGGGTGTTTAAAAGGAAAATAGGTCTGGACGGTAGTGTGGAGAAATATAAAGCAAGGCTAGTTGCGAAAGGTTATTCCCAAGTAGAGGGAATTGATTATGGAGAAATATTTCTCCTATAGCTAAGCTGACATCTATTAGATTTCTTTTATCACTTGCAGCAACGTATGACTTAGAAATTGAGCAGATGGATGTGAAGACAACATTTCTTCATGGTGATCTTGAAGAAGAAATTTATATGTCCTAGCCGGAGCACTTTGTGGAAAAAGGTAAAGAAAGACTGGTTTGCAAGTTGAAGAAATCTCTGTATGGTTTAAAACAATCCCCTAGAATGTGGTACCAAAAGTTTGACACGTTTGTTTTGTCATTAGGATTTGTGAGATCAAAATGTGATCACTGTGTGTATTGCAAAGCTGAAAGTGATCAAGTCCTTATTATTGCACTCTATGTTGATGATATGATGTTCATAGGCAATAGTAAGCTAATGATTTATGATCTTAAGTCTCAGTTGTCTACAAAGTTTGAAATGAAAGATCTTGGTGCAGCGGGGGTATGATACAGGAGATGGAAATAACCGAGGGCGGGGAAGAATAAGCTTTTGGCTCGATTCCGAGTAAGTATGTCAAGACTGTTATGGAGAGATTTTGTATGACTGATTGCAAACAGCTAGTTGTTCCAGTTATGCAGGGAACGAAGCTATCTATTGAGGATTGTCCAAAATCTCCTTCTGAGATGGAGGACATGACCAGTGTGCCTTATGCAAGTGCAGTTGGCAGTCTCATGTATGCAATGGTCTGTACAAGGCTAGACATTGCCCAAGTAGTGGGAGTTCTTAGCAGATTTATGGCTAATCCTGGAAGGACACATTGGGATGCTGTGAAGAGAGTGTTTAGGTATTTGAAGGGCACTTCAGACTATGCTTTGTGTTACCATGGAAACTTGGTTGAATCACAAAGGACTCTCAGTATTCGAGGTTATGTGGACTCTGATTGGGCAGGGGACATTGACAACAGAAGATCCACTAGTGGATATATTTTCATGATGAATGGTGGTGCAGTAAGTTGGATGAGCAAGCGGCAAGCTGTAGTCGCTTTGTCCACAACAGAGGCAGAATACATCGCAACAACACATGCCTGTAAAGAAGCAATTTGGTTAAAAAATTTGTGTTCTAACATTGGTTTTGATGCAAGAAAAAATACTATTTACTGTGACAGTCAGAGTGCTATATGTTTGGTAAAGAATCCTACTTTCCATGCCAGGACGAAACATATAGATTTACAGTATTACTTTGTACAAGATATGGTGGAAGATGGGAAGGTCTCTTTGGAGAAAGTGGATACTCTGGAGATTGTTGCAGATGCATTGATGAAGCCTGTGAGCACAGACAAGTTCAAGTGGTGTGCCAATTCGATGGGCCTCTTGGCCCATGAATTTCAGTAGTTCTATTATGTTCTGGAGGTGTCAGTAAGATCTTCGTCAAGTGGGAGCTTGTTGGAATATGTGCCTCAATCCTTACTGACATGAAACTCCTTGAAGGAAAAGTCGGTGTGACATCATGGATGTCTGGCCGACTAACTGTTCTAAAGCTCTTGAAATGTTCATATCGCTGTGACAGGGTTGATGTCTTGCCAAGAAGTCTATCGCTGTGACCTTGTGTGTTCGCTGTGACGTTTTGGCGAATGGAGATCTTTGGGCAACAGTTGATCTTATCGAGCTAATGCTAGGGCTTCGGTGAGATGTCCCAGTGAGTATGTAATGTCTCACCGAGGAAGGCTGCTTTCGGGTGTCAAAGCAAATGACAGAGTAACACACAGATCTTCAGGGAGAGGTCTCATCGAAGAAGGTAAGTCTCACCGACGGGAGTATTCTCTTGGTCCATTCGTGGTGACAAAAGACTTCACTGAGAAGTCTTGGTGAAAGGAATAAGTCTTGCCGACTCGGTAAGACTTGGTGATGCTCGATGAAAGGTCTCGACAACTTGGATAAGTCTCGCCGACTTGGGATAACAAGGTGTGCTCAGAGTAACCTCTTGGCGAAAACAATAAGTCTTGCCGATAGCGAATGTTCATTGATGTAACATGAAGTGGCCGGTGGAAAGTCTTGGCGAGAACGAAGTGTCTTGCCGATAGTATAACTAATCACTGTGACTTGTGACTTTGATATGAGTCTCACCAAAGTGCGATAGTCATGCTGAATGGCTCACGCCGGCATGACTTGAAGTTTTCGATATGAGGTCTTGGTGATCTGCAGAAGTCTTGCCGATGGCAAAGTAGAGATCGATATGTGAATGTCGATGGACTCGGTATAACTCATGGTGTTCATTGAAACCTCCTCCCGACGATTGAGACTTATGCCGATACCGTTATGAATACTTTGTGGCATCGAGGAGACACTGTTAAGTGTCTCACCGATATGCCAACAAAGTTTGATCGCCTTTGACCGTGTGACCATCCTATGTGGCATCTCGCTGGACCAATCAGAGGAAGCGGATTTCAAATGGATGACGGTTGGATTTTTGCATCAGTTGCAATGCTGGAGAAAAATTGCATGTAAGGAAAAATATGAGAAAGGCATGGAAACTTTCTTCGATGGAGCATTGGCAGATAAGGATCAACAAGAGGATAAAATCAGAATGTGATAAGAATTCTAAATATGTTTA
>VDFB02352986.1:0-24125 GCA_007258455.2 Sequoia sempervirens
TTTCCTCTATTAATTGAATAATATTACATTATTTGATTGATTCACTTTTTCATCATTTTTGACTAATTAAATAAATTTTATTTATTTTATAAAGTCCTTTAATCTAACTTTATTCCTCTTGATTAATTAAATAACATCAATTATTTAATTATGCCACTAATTTACCCCATTCTCCTAAGTTAATTAAATTATTAAAACATAATAGTTTAATTAAATCACTTTCCCCTAAACATGAATAATTGAATAAATTATTCAAAACATCATTCAAAAAGGTCAAAACAAACAAATGCAACTTTGTTTGTAAAATTCAAACATGACTTACACGTTCAAATCAGAAAGATTAATTAATTAAATCAATTAATTAATTTCCCTCACCCAATTTTATGATTAAGCAAATTATGACCACTGATTGCTCACTCTGATTGGCTAAATGATCCATCTATTTCCTAACTAATTCATCTATTCTTCAATCCCACTAACCTCTTCATTTATTTCTTCAATTACACCAATTACGTAATCAAAATCCGCTGATTCTTCCCATCTAAATCCTCTCAACATCTTTCAACTGTTGATCAGGATATTCTACTACGCGATCTTACACGTTCATTTCAAAACATAAAATCTATATAACAACCTCATTTCTTCTCAAAATGGATCAGAGAATTGACATCTTTTGCACAACAAAGTAATGTTGAAATCACACCCAATTTCTTGACAAACTTTACATACATTTTCGATCAACACACACAACTTTGAAGCTTTTTGCTACGCACAAATGGAGGCTTAACATTGATACAACAACAATCCAACAGCTTTGTGAATACACTTTGACACAAGATGGTTTGAATTCATTTTATGTTTTCTCTTTTGATTGCATTAGTTGAGTTTGTTTCTTCATAGTTTCATTTCATGAGTAATAGGTATGAATCTCCATCTTTTTGCTTGAATTAGATTAGTTTTTAACTCATTCATTTTTATTATACACGCTTATCTGATTTACCCCTTTACACATTCTGGCATGCCAGGTGGGACCCCAGTCCTTAACATTAATGTTTGTATGATTTTTTGAGTAGTTGTGGATTTCAAAAATGCATTTGAAAAATATTCATGCAAAAGCTATAGAAAACTTATGTGGTCGCTTTCTCATTCCTATCACAATTGCCAATTTCCTAGTTGCTTTTGACTTTTTTGGCCACTTCTGCTTCAAAAACATAGCCGCTTTTGAGAAATTAAACTGTTGTCACTCATAACAGATGTGCTTTTTATTTTTTCAATTGCATTCAACAAAAATAATAGGGTCACTCTTGCAAAAAAAAAACACTTTTGCTTTGTCACTTTTCATTTAAAAATATGCAAATAATTTGTCAATTTCTAATGCTAACGTTGGCTTGGTTTGAGTGTTTGAAAGGTGTTAACCTCATTTGTTGCAATATTTTCAGGAGCATGACATGTTTACCCAAGAATAAACTAACAACTTTATTACAGAGGAGGAAAATGGTCCAAGTCTAGATTTTTTAGAAGCTTTCATAGTAAGGAAAATTTCAATTTGGTGCTTAAAATGAACCCCACAAATTGTACACCTTTGATTTGGTGCTCTAAAAAGAATGTTCAAAAAATCTTTCTAAGTTTAGAACAATATTTCAAACTTGGTGCTTTAAAAATAACATTTCAAGAAGTTTTCTAGTTTAGGAAAATGCTTTGGAATTGGTGCTATAAAATTGAACTCCACAAGCTCACATGTCTTCGTTTAGTGTTCTAAAAAGAATTTTTCAAAAGGTTTTCTAAATTAGAATAAAATTTTGTTTCAAATGGTGCTCTAAGAAAATGTTTGTTTTTGGCCAAACGCTTTCAATATGTTGACAAAATGAATGTTTTACTTTTGTTGACCAATTAAGACAAGGATTATTAGAAACACTTAGTTTTGGGCTTTAAAATTGGACAAATACATTCTAACTTGCATATTACTATCTATTTGTTTGAAATCCAAAATACTTCACTTTGGTGCACAAAAAAACAAATTTCTATCATATACACATTTCATTTCCTTTTTTTTGATAGTGTCGCTCGAGGGGCTTAAAAAGAATATTGCAATGAAGTGTATATTGTGTCTTCCATGTGTGGAAAACTAAAGTGTCTATCCTCTCCCCTCGTGTCTTTTGGTGATCTTGGGTGACAAAAAGCATTTTTAAGTTTTTCACTTTGCTTATTTCAATTTTACCTTAGAAAAGGGGCTTGCTATGAGATACATCTCATGATGGAGAACTCATAAGCAAGGTCTTGAAGCACATTTACTGGCAGGCTATATCAAAGGTTGTGAAATCGTAAGAAAGTAGCTTCTATCTGGGATGTATAACATATTGTACCTAATCCTACACCTTAAGTGGAAGGGAACAGTTAAAGAGCCTTAAGTGGCCAAGTGGGATTAAAATCAATATACGTAATGGTGTTCACAGTTTTTCATTAAAAACCTTGTTTTAGAGGCCATCCATGTTTTCTGAAACATTCTTTGAAAGTAGTGCATCGAAACTTTGCTTATGAGAAATTACTTACTAGGTCTAACTTTTGGTTGAGGTGTAGAGCTTAAGACTTCATTCTTAACATACCTCTACACTCCTCCATAAGTTGCATGTAAAATCATCCCTTTGGGGCATGAGGTAATCCTACCTAAAAGAGTATACCTACCTAAGGTGACTTGATTGATGTATGCCATGGTTACTTTATTGACATCAAACATTTGCTTGAATTAAGTGAACACATCAAAACAAGCATTAAACATGGTTCTCAAACTTCAAACCCTTTAGACTTAGTGTGAATACTTTGAAAAAAGCCTTATATTTGTAGTCCTTGAAGGATATCTTAAAATAATATCCCCAAAAGGTTTTTGAATATTTAGGCTTACATTTCAAGTCGCATTAAGAATGAAGTCAACATTGGAAACTATGGCTTTAGCATTTTGATTTTCATAAACTTTGATCTTTTGTGGGAAGAAGTGTGCTTAAAAGCTATAGACATTTAGGGTTAAATAGTTTTGATTGTTATGTTGCATGATATCAATTGCCAAAATTCTTAAAAATTAGATTAAAACGAGACATCAAATCTATAAAATCTATCCAAACTATTGCCAACACAAAAATTGGAAAATAAATTTGCACAAAATACTACTATTGTTGTTGTTTCTACCACACTTGACCTAAAACTAGCCGCAATCGACCTAAACCGGGAGACTTTTTCTCTCTACCTTATGACATTCACTAGTAAAAACCTGTCGCTTTTGAAAAATAGAACACACTTGACATAAAATTGTTTCTTTTGATCCTAATATTTTCGTAGTTGATACATTTTTCCAACCATAATTGACTTAAAATTAACTACTTTTGACCAAGAATTTTTCTTTTTCTTACACAATTCACCAATCATAAAATTTGATACAAAAGCTGCTCTGGAAAAATCTTACCGTAGTTGCTTTCAAAACTTGACCATTATTGACATAAAACTAGCCGCTTTTGCTCTATTTTATGGTGCAAGTCAAAAGACTGATCTTAAATTGGTTAAAACTTATAAATAACGAAAACATTTAGACTCCCAAAACACATCATAATTTATATTAGTCCATCATCCATTTGCAAAAAAAATAAAAATCCAACCTACTTTTAGGATTCAAAATCAAAACAAACAACTTGGATCAATCCTTCACTCAAACTTCTAAGATATCAGCATTTGCTCGAACCTCAAGGCTAGTTCTAGTAAATTATTCGCAACATATTCTCTAGAAAAATGAAGTGAAATATCGGTCCAAGTTTTCAACATTTTGAGTCCCAAAAATAGCATCATCTCCAAAGCATCCAAACATCACTCATACTCTTATCCTAGGGTCTTGAGCATCAAAACATCCCAAACACGCAACCATAACATCCACAAAACATGTCAATATATTATCCAAATCCAATTCCACTCTATACACCCATGGAGACATCATATGCCATAAATGTTAATGATATATCAACTATGGATTCCCCTAATCAAGGTTTTGGAGCATCTTGTCACATGGTTGATTTCAATCAAAATCCTAATCCATATCAAAATCACTCTTATCAAGGGTTTCAAAATCACCATCAAGGACTAATCTAGAAAATTGAATTTCCCTAAATGCACTTGAGAAAATGGTTGAGGAACTTGAACGAAATCAAGATACGATGTATCGCCAACACTATGTTCAACATCAAGACATTGCATATCAACAATAAACAAACATCATTCCACAAGCATCCCAATATCTACATCAACAACACTTCCAACATCATCGAAACATTCATTCATATCAACAACAAAATCTATTTCCATAGTTCATCAAGTGAATCAACAACATCAATGGTAACAAAATCAAAATCAAATCACCCAACATCAAAATCAAATCCATCAACAATATTAACCCCCAAATCAGCAATATCCACATCAAAATCATTAATACAACATCATCAAGACCATCAACCTCAAAACCAACAAGAAATTACATCTCAAAATCCATCCCCACCACAATAAGCCTTGCAATCCAACCACACTGGTAAATGTAAATACACTCCTTCAGGGGAGCCAATTGAGGGGATGTTAAACAAATTAGGCAATGCTAAACTTATCGCATTTCCAAAACCGTCACAAAGTGATGAACATACCATCAAATTCCCATGGTACAATGACAAGGCCTATTGTAAATACCATGGATTAAAAGGTCATGATGCATCAAAATGTATTACACTCAAAAGACTCATCCAAGACCTTATTGATCAAGGAGAAATAGCTATTGAAGACAATGATCAAGATCTACCACTGATCACATTGATAATGACTCTACATCATCTAATGAGCAAGAGGACATACATCAATAATTTAATCCCAATCATGATCAAAATCAATCACCAAAGTCTAGCAATGATCTAGCCCAAGATATATTGACATCATCCAAAATCATGGCAGTACATATTGATGATCAAGAGACTCTTAATCCAACACTTATAACCAATGTAGAAAATATAATCCAAGAGCTATCACCCATATGTCCACATTTCAAGGAAATCCAAGGATCCTTTACAAGAAATCCCTTCTTTGAAATTGATTCATGTCAAGAGCACGAACCAAAGTATATCAAGGATAATACCACACAAAGTCAAGATCAAGAATCCCTATCATCAAAATACTAAAATGACTTGGCAAATATCTTCCAAGGCATCCAATATTTTCCAAAAGAAGAACAAATCCATACACCAAGCACACATACATCTACCCATGAGATGCTTACTCCTAATGGACATGTAGATTATCTTCATCTAAAACAAGAGTCTCATACTCTTGATATCATTACCAAGGAACAAGACTCTCCTACTCTTAACATCTTTACACATGATCAAGACATAGTAGAAGCCAAATAAATATCAGAAATAGATCATGAAGAAGACTTATGCATAATTTGTTAATCAGA
This sequence comes from Sequoia sempervirens, assembly GCA_007258455.2. Taxonomy (NCBI): domain Eukaryota; kingdom Viridiplantae; phylum Streptophyta; class Pinopsida; order Cupressales; family Cupressaceae; genus Sequoia; species Sequoia sempervirens. The sequence continues at coordinate 5,474 of VDFB02352986.1, forward strand.
AACATCCTATGCAGACATATCAAAAAAGAATAATGAGGAATACTTTTATGTGGGTTGTGAATCATCAACACCTCTTGAAGAAGCATTAAAATCTGATATTTCACATTATCAAGCCAAAGATATCAATAAAGAAGTTATCCCACATATGGAGGATCCTATCACTTATAAACCTGAATCACTGACCTTTTTCAAAGCAAGCTATCCTACTAGTGAAGAAGCTATCACCTTTGAAGACCCACAACAAAGAAGAGAAGGATTAGCACTTTGTTTCCAAGGTAAATTATATCCTATTGCAAATAAAAAAATTTAACGAATGCATTATCAAGGAATAGGATTAGGCCTACATGAATAGGATATCCTAGAACCAATGCAGGTTATTGACAATCCTAAGCATCAAGGTCTTGGTTATTCAACAATAAAGGAATCTAAACATATCAATGTTACCTCTATAATACCAAGGCAACTTTATCTAATGCAAACACCAACTTAGAGAGCACGAAGAGTCCTTATGATGAAATTTCTACCAACGCTACAAATAGCCATATCATGAATCATCATCCATGCATGTTTCAACCCTCTAATTGGGACCAACAACAATGGAAAAAACTATATCAAAGAAAGGAACAAGTTCTTGAAGCAAAAGAATCAATAAAACAAAATGGACAGAGAAAATAGAAATGGATACCAAAGAAAAATCAAGAGAATCATCCCTATCAAACTCTATTAGTCAAAGAAACTATAGGGAAAAATCAAAAAGGGATGTTCATCCATCAAAAATTTCCAACGATGCAAAAGAAAGTTTCAAAAGTGACCTACAAGGTATATCAAGAAGTTGGTCCCAATGGAATCTCCATATTCACCCATCATTTCTCATCACCCCAAGTTTGGAGAGTAAAAAATTCAAACTATCAACCAACCCATCTGAATCTCATATCCCTCAATGCATTTCACTATCCATGATACCCAAATCTCACATTGACCATGTATTGGCAGTAACCCTTTATCATAAGGACTCTAAGAGCACCCTATTGCAATGTGTGCATCAAGGTAAGTTTAACTTTGATATTGAAAAAGAAGACAAGAATTATCAAGGGTTACATTCAAGCACAGTATCTTAGCAAGAAAACTCCTCCAAGCGATATATCATTGGTACATCACGACATCAACAACAACACCTACATTAGCACCAACAACATCTACATCAGTACCACCAGGTGGTTCAACATGAGCATAAACATTCAAAAAAATAAAAAATAAAAAAATCAAGAAAAGAGAAGAGAAAAATCATCCTCCAGTGAAAACCACTATGGTGGCACTATGGACAAGTACCATGATGAAAACCTGGAAAACAAGCATCATGTGTAGAATTGAGCATCTACATGCACCATTTTAGGTGGAAGCATCTTAGCTTATCCATAATAAATCCAATCCATTTTTCTCCAAATCCAACTTATCTTGATCTTGACAAATGTTTGGTGTACACTTTACACTTGCTTATGAAAAACATCTTGACATGGGTCACTATCATTGATCCTATCCTATCTAGCATTATTTGAGCCATGAGGCATTGTCCAAAGGGGTATGCTCTATCCAAACATGTTATCCTATCACAAGATAATCCATCACCTACATTGCTAGACACTAGGGGAAAGTACTTACATCTTGCTTCAAAATAAATCTTGATCTATGTCTTCTAGCTCACGTTGTGATCTAGGTATTTTCCAAACAATTCAACCAAACCATATTAGTTGCATCTTGTTGATGCTTCAACATGGTATCAAAACATTCAACAAGTTGGTTCCTATCCCAACTACAAAATATTGATCAATCATTATTTGATAAATCAATCATCATCTTGGGATGGATCCTTCTCAATCCTTGTGTTGTTCTTATCTTGAAAACACTATCCTTGCATTATTGTGTATCCTCAACAATGTTATCATTATCGTAAATTACTCAATCAGATTGATCAATATTAGCTTGGCTATCAAAAGGAACTCAAAAATACTATCGATATCCCTACATACTAATATATAAAAAAAAAAAGCATACAGAAAATAAACAAAAATCAAAACAAAGTCAAAAAAATCAAAAATCCCAAAAAACATGTTATGCTTTGAGTCAACACCAAGTCATTGAAATATGTGGTTTCAACATGTATAACATAGGAAAGGCTTATCTATGATCAACCCCCGAGGCCCTAGATTAGTCCCCTTAGGTGTCCCTTTTAGTCTTTAAAACTTGGTCGAAAAATCCAAACAAAAACATTCAAATATCTTGAAAAAAAACAAAAACAACATTAGATAACATCAAAAATCACAACATATAAGAAATATATCAAAAATCTTATTTCTACCATCGCCTACCCACAATAAACACCATCCATAATAAACAAATTTTCATCCTCACCCTTTGACAAAACAAAAAACAAATGAAGTAGCATCAAAAGCTAGAACTTCCAAGCAAAAAATCACAAAGATTTGATCACAATTGGAGAACAAAGTCAAAGTGTTAACTACCTATCTATTGACAATTCGCCAAAAACATCCTAAAATATGTCTTAATGGATAGAACGTTCCTAGGATCGACATGATCAACACTAAATAATAGCCCTGAAAACCTCAAACAAGATATGACAAGTGATACAGTAGCATTGTTTTATCTTTTTTATTTATATTATTGACTCATTCCCAGGATCTCTTGAGGATATCCATTAAGGATTTAGAGAGGAAGGAATGGGGGCAATTGAGCATCATTTTTGTTTGCTCTATTAGTTGGATATTTTGTGATACTACCATGATGAATACTTGCTTTGTTCTATGTGTGGAAGTTGTTTTGAAGCATTTTTTATAGCAATGGCATGTTAGGTTCTTAATACCTCTTGTGTTACTAGTCTGACATGTTTTAAAGCTTCTCACCCATACACTCTAATAGGATTTTTCGTATGTCTAGTATGAGCAAGAATATTCTTTGTATGTCGAGTCAAAGTCCATGCAATGGATACAAAGCCACCTTGGTTATTAATACCCTAGTGCATCATGTCTATTTGCTACATCAATAAGGATTGCTAAAGATACGAAGCCTCCATGAAAGCAAAAGCAAACTCATCAATGACTAACAACATCAACTATTCTTCACTTCTTATTAACATTTTCTTCTTGCCAACATTTCTTTTGTCAGTCCTTGCACTTAAACGCATCACATTAGCTTATCAAAAAATTTGGTTCATTATCCAGAATTTTCATCAAATTTCCTGAGGGGGCACCATGCTATCCTATCTGGGGCATACTGGGGCAACTCTTGAGCATGAATTTTTCAATTATCTTTGACACAATACTCAAAATCACATTGTATCAAAGAGAGGCAAAATATAGATACCCAAAATTGTCCTGACTAGCGAACAACACTAACTTTCACCCTTCTTCCCTTAATGATTAAATAATACATTATTATTTAATTATTATCAAATTTTATATTCATTTATTAATTAAGTGATTTAACATTATTTAGTTAATTCATCCCCAATCATCATTTACAACATTAACACTTAATATCATTGCATTTCACATCATTTACATCAAAAACCCTAATTTCCTTTATTAATTGAATAATATTGCTGTTACCTATTTTCACTAATAGCTCAATCAGGTAGAGCTTTTGTGATTTTCAAATGAAGAGTAAGGTACATTTTATTTTTGATATATTACATTCATGTGCATAAACAAAATCATAAGATTACATTACTAGATTTCATTTATGCATATACATATAACATAGGAGAAAGTGCATAATCTTTTCAAGAAAAGTAATCTTTATTGATAATGCAAATGGATAATGTCTCACACAAGTCATGAGATTGGTTGTTTCAATGCAAATAAAAGAAAAAACTATACATTTGCAGAAAATAAATACACATATAAAGAAGGGTGACCTATCATTTCCTAAATGACAAGTCCCGGTTGAGTCTGTCCTGCATCAACTTTAGTCCTTCATGTTTGTCCAGCCTCCAGTTGTTGCTCCTTGCTACTCCTAGGTTTCCTGCATGAGTGAGATGAAGTTTGGTTAGAGAAATGAAAGATCACTAATCTATATATATGTAAACATCTGAAAAAACATATAGCTTGACCTTCATTTGCATAAAATAGTTTACTACTGATGTCCAGGAAAACAAGGAGCATAATCAAACACACCCATCATATGCTCAGTTTTTATCTAACATGTTTGCTTCTTGTGCAGGTATAGGTGAAATCCTTGTTTCTTTTTTTATTCATCTGATTAAAGCATGTGGGATAAAATGTGGCTCCCACAAGGGTTGATCCTAGCATGCTACCTGATTGTGCTTTAAAGAAGCATGGAAAGGTAATTCATTCCTTTATGGTTCCCTCAAGCAACCATACATCATCTATGATAGTGAGTTTTCAGTCACTGTCATAGGTGACATATGCTTGTTCAAAGTAATCATAAAGGATGTTGATAATTTCATGTATAAAAACAAATTAAAGAAGTGTATTTATGTACCATTCCATGAAGGCACAACATGAACATAAATGAAATGGAAACTACTGATTAGTATCATGAGTCATTTATGCATTGGCTATCACCTTTATAATCAACAATGGTTTTAGATTCAACATATTCACATAACAAAATGAGGTGGAGCATGATTAGATTTATGAATTCAAAATGCAAGAAGTCATTCAAAACTATTTCCACAAGGTACATTATAAGAAAATGCAGTTTCACAATGTGGATATAAGATTTTTTTTCTTGTAGAAGCACATGTGTCACATTGCAACATCAAACAACCTCCCTTGTATTTGAATAGAGGGATAGTATTGTGTTCTTTTCATAGCCATCAAGCTAATGAAACAGTGTTATGTATCAATAAATGGAGAGTGAAATGCATAAGTTAAACTACTATGTAAACATATTGTCCCCAAGAGCAGTGCATATGAAAGAAAGTGACATTCATGAAAAGACAATGAAGAATGGGTTTCATTCATTTAATGCAGGCATCTATACAGGTCAAACATATTAAGGAACAATGTAAGCATAAAAGAGCTCAATAACTGAAAAGTAACAAGAGCAGCCAATAGAAGACAATTCCCTGCAGTCCCCTATTTGTAGAGGAGCAGTAGTAACAATTAGGGGCATGTTTGTTTCTTACTAGGAAACAGTTAGAAGGGACTACTATTTATGTCACTGGTTAAAAGATTCATGCAAAGTACAGTAATCAATGACAAGAAAGGGTTACACATGGAGGAACCATTGAGGTTCAACCAAGTTTGTATGATAGGTCTTGTAGGGAAGTATATAGAGGATCAAGCAACATCCATGGAGGATACATGATAAACAATGCTAGTGCAAATTAATGATGTGAGGGGAAACACATTCATACAACAAAGTGTTTGAAGACCTTTGCATCTAACATGAGCATAATTCAAGAAGACATCTTGAATAAAATAGTCTTGCAAAGTGTCAAATGAAAGTAAATCACAATGAGAATGATAGTCCATTTAGGTTCAAAAGAGAAGTTGTAGCAGCATACTTTTTCCATTCCTGTAAGTGGAGAAGCACAATATTTCTAAAGATGAAGGAAACCAATAATAATGTAGCTCACAAGAAATATGATAAGCATTGATTTTCAATTCTAAGTCTCAGGAGCAAGCAAGGTGATGATATAATTCTATTTACCATGGTATGTTAAGAGCATGATAGTGTTCTAGGTGATTTAATGATGCAGCTCTAATGAGCAAAAAGGAGGATAAATGCAAGGTAAAATGTGACTATATCATGTGAATACCCATGTCTTTTTTGTGTTGTGGGATTACAAGTTGCAGTATTGGAATGATACAGATCCCAAGCTGAGTTAAATCTCAAACCCAGAAAAATGAAACCCTCATGCACAATATTGACCTAGATTGCAAAAAATTTGATACCCACAAGGAAAAGAGAGAACCACAAAAAAGTGCATATGAGAAAAACTCGAAATGGGAGATTTGAACTCACAGCTTGTACCTAAGAGCTCAAGCTTTCTAGTAAAACACAACCATGGCAGAGAATGAGTGGAAGAACAGAGCCACAACCTTCCTGATAGGAACTTTTCCAAAATGTATTTTAAATAAAAACCCTCATTTTCTTTAAGTGAATGAAACTCAGTATAGAAGCACAAAATGACGAGTTGTAAAGATGAAACAGAGAACCCCAGCTTTGTTGCTGAAATCTAGAAATGAGTGAGTGAAATTTTCAATTCCTACAGAAAAATGTATGGTCATAGCTATTTACACAGGAGAAACCATTTTTTGCAAGGAAACACATGAAAAATGTATTGTCTTATAACAAAGTGATATGTAGATAAATGAATTAGAAAATTGAATAGCAAGAAAATAAATTGATTTAATATATATTTAGGAGGATTAAGGGGATATATCTATATATTTATATATACGTATGTGTAAATGAGGTTATAGAAAAGAGTGAGAAAATAAAAATTGTACTTTAAGATTATTTGAATCATAGAGACAAGTAGATCGGGGTTTTAAATGGATAAGTTAAGAAGTTCAATAGAGAAATTGATTCATTTATAATTAATTAGGTTATTCGTGTCAATCTTCATCGTAGATAAAATTAGTTAGCTTATATTGTTGAATGGATATTACCTTACGATATCATTTGTTAAGTTGTGTGAATATGAATCAAATTATTTGTTTACAATTAATAATTGATTCAGTTCTTATTCAATAAGTTCATCAAAGGGGTCTATAAAGTAGAGTGGTTTGTTGGGTTTGGTATAATTAAATGGGCGGCTAAACTAGACTTCTTTATAGATTATATGTTAAGATTTGGTTTTGGTCTTAAGTGAAAGTTGAGATAATTCTTGTCTTCATGATCAAAATGTGACAATGTTTCTTAAATATGGAAAGTGAGCATTTTAGAATGTGGAAGAGATGTTTTTTTATGGGTTGCTCATGTTTGTTTATTTATTGTTTGCTAATTTTGAAAGTAAATTGATAGTTTATGAAGTTGTTTTATAGAATGGGGTTGATGGTCCCCTTGACGATGTTTCCACTCTTGTTCCATACTCTTGATAGTGAGGGTTATTTGTAATTTTTATTCATTGCTCATTTAGTTTGAGGTGTCGAGTTTGTGGAAATGAGAAGCTCTTGATCATTGTGATTGATTTTGATTTTGAGTGGATTTTTGGGTTTTGTGCTAGAAGGGAGTTCTTGTGCAAAATTGTTATGGTAGTCTTCCAAAGGTTAGAGGGGAGTATGGTTTTTACTTGCATGAGTTGGTATGGGGATTGGGGATCGGGTGAGGCTTCCAGGGTAACCCAAGATGGGGGTCGGCAACCTAGGAAGATCCGCATTAGGTAACCCATATCAGGTCATGAGTGTTTGCATGAGTTTTATGTTGTTTCACCTGAAAGTGGGTGCTTTCATGATCTTGTCACTTTGCAAGTGGTTCATCTTTATACTTGGATTGTGTGCATCAGGGTATGTAGCCTTGCAATGTTTACTTGTGGTTATGTTAGGGAAATATTTTATTTATTGTTGGGTGTCATGATGAGTTCTTTGTGAACACTTGGTTCTATACTTGATTTAGTTATGTGGGTTTAAGCCTTGCATTGTGGAAATTATTTTACTATGAAGATCTTGTGGGAGGTGGTGCATTCCTCATTTTATGTGCATATTTATATGGCTTTGCTAGTTTGTGCAAGTTGGATTACCCAGTTAGTGGACTATAGAGTCTTTTGTTGCTAGTAGGAGGAGTGGATTTCAATGGGGGTCGGGACCCAAAAGTGGTGCCAGGGTAACTCATTGGAAGTTTCTTAATCTAGTGAAAACACTAATAATTAATTAGGGGGGTTTGGGTAGTATCTCACATTAATAAAAAGATAATTGAAGCCTCACTCATGGCTCAAGTGCTCATTTAGGCTTGAGATGAGTGGGAAGGCCTGAAATGACAAGATCAAATGCCTTATCTTCATGAAAGGTATGTTGACTCTGCATGAGTTAGAATGGGGGCCGGGGATCGGTTGAGGTTGCCAAGGTAACTCAAAATGGGGGTTGGTAACCTAGGAAAATTCACATTGGGTAACCCATATCGAGCTATGAGATGACACTCTTCCCTTTAGCAACCTTGCTTTCCTTGTTTGTTTTTCCCTTGTTGTTTATGTACCTCTAGAAGCGGTTGTACATTATGATTATTGTTGCATTTGTTTGTGGAGTCTTGTTAGCCTTTTCTACTTGACTTTTTTTATGTTGTGGGTCCTTCTTGTCATCTCCTAGCATGGGGGGTGTACCTTAGGGTTCACATGGTCGAGTGGAACGTGCTACACACTCCATTGGGTTCCCAATCAGAGATCATGATGTGCGGAGTTGTATCGTGGTAGTGATTCCGGAGCTTCACCAGAGTTGGAGATAGGATTGATGCTATGTATTATGTTCACTTTAGTTGTATTACTTTATGTAAATTGGTGATTCTTTCCCGTTTCATGTTGGGAAGCACAGTTGTATTATTGTAATCCTTGAACGATGTAAATTCATATAATAAATGTGATGAATGTATTCTTGGCATTATCTTATGATCATAGATGAATGTTATGTATTGTTAGGGATGTATGTACGTTGGTTATTGATTCCATATTATGGTTTTCAAATGTGTACTTGTGAGTATTTTATCACCATTATGGGATTGGGATTTTGTTAAGTAATGCAGTCATGTTACCCTAGAGGACTAGTTGTTGATGTGTATGTATAGATTCATTGTTAGTGTTGGATGTTAACTTACATATTAGTTTTACTTTAAAAAAAAAAATTGTGCTACAATGGTTAGTTATAAGTTGTCCTTTGGGATTTGTGTGGCGGGGTGTTACATAGATGCTTGGTATGGTCAAAGTTAGCTTTTTCCACACATGGGAGCTCATTTGGAGGGAATCTAGTTACTAGATTTTAGGCTTTTTGGAGGCATCCAACCCAACGAAGTTTTTGGTTCCTATTTTGGTGTAACTGCTTAGGAGTTGGGATATATTCATTCATTTGACTCATTGTACTTAGTTCCTATTATGCATTTTCTAATACTTAGTGACTTTTTAGTTCTCAGTCAATTTTGGCATACTTTTGTAACTCATTTTTGGATATGAAATATAGTAAGAACCTTGGACATCATTGATTTGTGAAGTTCTGCCTACTTGTTCTTTGCATCATATTGTGGATTTAGTTGATTGATCAAGTTATTTGTGAGATATCGTTTGTTTCCTTATAACTTTTTTTAGTTTTAACACCTTTATGCAAGAGTATGTTAATGCAGGTTGCAAACTATGTCAAAGAATGTAAAGATATTTTAGCTGTGAAGTTATCTTCCTCTTAGGAGTATGAACATTACGACCTCTTTGTGAAGCACTTATGCAAAAGCACGCAATAATAAGTTGTGCAAGTGTAATTTTTGTCATTGCAATCAAGTGTTTGCAGTCTGAGTTTTATGTCCTATCTTAGTTTGGTGTATCACCTTTTAATTTTACTTTCAGTTTTCAATTTATGTTTTATTTATCCATTTTCCTTGAACATAACAGTAGAGTAAGTTAGATTTAGGTGAGAACCAAGAGGAAGTTGGCCTTCTCCGGAGGTTGATCTCCATTTTCAAAGCCCACACTTTGAGAGATCTTCCAATGTTTTCACTAGATTGTTGAATCCAGATTCAACAGGGTGCAAATCTAGTAGATAACAATTACATTATTTGATTAATTCACTTTTTTCATCATTTTTGACTAATTAAATAAATTTCATTTATTTTATAAAGTCCTAATCTAACTTTATTCCTCCTGATTAATTAAATAACATCAATTTTATTTAATTATGTTGCTAATTTACCCCATTCCCCTAAGTTAATTAAATTATTAAAACATAATAATTTAATTAAATCACTCTCCCCTAAACATGAATAATTGAACAAATTATGCAAAACATCATTCAAAATATCAAAACAAACAAATGCAACTTTGTTTGTAAAAGTCAAACATGACTTGCACGTTCAAATCAAAAAGATTAATTAATTAAATCAATTAATTAATTTCCCTCACCCACTTTCATGATTGAGAAAATTATGACTACTGATTGCTCACTATGATTGGCTGACTGATCCATCTATTTTCTAACTGATTCATCTATTCTTCAATCCCACTAATCTCTCCATCTATTTCTTCAATTCCACTTAACACTAAAATTAATTTCATCAATTACACCATTTATGTAATCAAAATCCACTGATTCTTCCCATCTAAACCCTCTCAACATCTTTCAACTGTTGATCAAGATATTCTACTACGCGATCTTGCACGTTCATTTCAAAACACAAAATCTATATAACAACCTCATTTCTTCTAAAAAAGGATTAGATAGTTGATATCTTTTGCACAACGAAGTAATGTTGAAATCACAACCAATTTCTTGACAAACTTTACATGTACATCTTCGATCAACACACACAACTTTGAAGCTTTTTTCTACGCACAAATGGAGGCTTCACATTGATACAACAATGATCCAACATCTTTGCAAATACACTTTTACATGAGATGGTAATGCTACAGTTTTTTAATCCATTTTATGTTTTCTCTTTTTATTGCATTAGTTGAGTTTGTTTCTTCATAGTTTCATTTCATGAATAATGGGTATGAATTTTCATCTTTTTCTTTGAATTAGATTAGTTGTTAACTCATTCATTTTGATTATACACACTTATCTGATTTCCCCCTTTAGACAAGTGTATTGAACCTTAGACAGGAAATCCATGTGACACTACCTATACTTGATTTTTTTACCTTGAATGCAAAATTTTCATGAGCTCATGACTTCTTGGTCATTAATACTAATTCTGATACAAGAATTTGAGGTACTAATATTGAGACTTTATAAATTAGAATTAGTGGAAACTTGCATCATTGCATCTTGAGATAACTCTTTCTCTCCATGTGTACTTCTAATAGGCCCTAATAATTATGCAATAGATAATTACTTAGCTAGTCAAATATGAATATATCATAGACCCCAACGTTAATGGCTTGAGTAGGAGTTGTTTTGACTATTGGCTCATTTACATGATAATTAAATCAATCACTTGGATAGGCTAAAAATCTTCCTATAAAATTTAATACGTGAAACATTGAGCATATTTTATATTTATGTGCTTTAATAGGCTTGTAATGATAAATTCAATTTTTAATAATTAAAAATCTTGGTCAATTAACTAATTGTAGAAGAAGAAATCCACTAGTATGCGTCTCTAGGACAAAGAAGAATATACAAGGAGCAAATGGTCCTCAACTACCTCAAGGAACAAAGCTCAAGTGATGGGTTAAAATAGCGAGAGTTCTAGAAACAAAAAGAGTAGGTCATAGAGGTTTTTTGGACAAACTAATGAGTTCTCAGCCATAGATGATGACATGGCCCAATGATGACAGTGTGACACACTAGCATCTCAATGGTGTGCTAGCGTCTCATATGGACCAAAAACCAAGACTATCACAAAAAATAGCAAAATGACTACTTCTATTTTGATTGCTAAGAAATCTTAAAATGCAGGAAAATAACTAATTATAAAAGGGAATACAATAAAGTAAAATAAGTGAAATGTAAATGATAAATTGAGAGAATAAGAGAAATGCTCTATGAGGATAAACAATAAAATCAAAATGTTCAACATGCTCATAAGATTGAAAATGTTAGAGGGTTGTTCGGGGAGAACGCCAAACCATTTGATGTTTTCACCGACAGATGAACAAACCATCGTCGTCGTCGTGAACAAAAGGATGAAAATCCGTCTCAAAGTCCGTCCGTCTCAATGAGCAAAGCGAAAAGATAAATTCAAAAGGCTGTCGAAAGGCAAGATTATGCTCGCTCAGGATTGTCTAAGCAAAATAAACAAATCCGGCGACAAAGAGATGAAGATCAAGATAAATAGTCAGATGATTCAAATCGGGAAGGATTCTCAAGTTATTTCGCGATCGAAAGGCATTTCAGTCGCTGATGACAAAGTAATGTTCGTAACCATTGAATATTAATCAGGATATCCACAAATCATCATGAGCAATCGAGGTGAAAATAAAGTTTAACCTCCGTGGAAAAGTGATGCAAGGGCTGAAATGAGCCTACACAAATACAAAGGGAGTGGATGTAAAAGTGTAGGTGAAATTGCCACAACGTGTAATTTTACGACACTACACTAACCAATAAATTGGCTCTAAACCATAAGGAAAAGTGTGAGTATGATTAAAGTATTATAGTTCCTTATATAAATTATACATGTGTAATTGATTTTAGAAGCAAAATATCATGATAATACGCAACATTGTTGCATTTTGTCACTCTTCTCATCATAAAGTCATCAAGTTTATGTACTTAACATATATACTTTGATTTGTATAAAATATTTTCAATCTTTATAATTGAGAATGATGAAGAAATATACATCCCATTTAGATGCGAGATATATCTTGGGAATGAGTTTCATCCTTAGCCTTATGGCATATACATCACTAGATGTTCACAAGTTAGAATCAAGTAATTTAATAAATGAATTATATTCATGATCAATTTTCACTAGATAAATTATATATGTGTAGATGGTGAAATCTGCATTTTGCTCAAAACAAACATCACACATTAGCATGTTAGTTTAAAACAAAGCAAATAACAACATCCATATGAAATGGTACATCAATGCTTTCAAATGCAAACAAATGATAAAAGCAAGCTAAATAAGCACATGAAAAACATAAAGTAAGTCATCTCATATTAGATTGGTGCTCCTATGGAAAGAAGCCCTTTCCCAATCCTTGATCAAGCTAAGCTAAATGATGAAATTGCTATGAATGTGATATGAAGATGGTGTGGACAAGATTAGCTCCCCATTGAAGAGATTAACCTTGTATCAGATTGTGGAGTTGTGGAGGATTTTCTCAAAGTTGAAGCTTCTATTTAAGGATTTTCAAATGCTAAGAGTGCCAAACATGGAGGATGTGGGAATAAGATTGGACAAATGAGAGGAAGGCACTTGTCAAGTGGTGAGTGGTCAATGGATGTGCAAGATTTGGGAAGTGTGCCCATGAGAGGGAGAATTTGAATTCAAATTTGGCAATAAATTTTGAGAGGGGGACAAGAAAATGAGCAATAAATGCAATGTTGGAGGGACAAATCAACTTTTCATGTTTTTCAAACTTGAGGGCCATGTTGAGTGAAAATGAGGCTTTTAATAAATCAATAAATTGATTTATTTGTGCAAGTGGCTAAATCTAGAGAATGCAAGTGGTGAGGATTATCATTTAATCATGGTTAGATTAAATTAATGATGATTAGGTTAGTTTGACTAATTTGACATGATTTAGGGATTTAAATCAAATCAAAGTGAGATGAATGATGATTTGAGTTTTAATTAAATAAATGATTGATTTATTTAATCAAAGAGGGAATGATAGGCCTAAATCAAATAAAGTTAATTTATTTAATTTAAATGGATGATGAACTTGATTTTCCTACTAAATGGATCAATGTGAATTTGATTTTATGAATGAGCTAATGCATATGCATAATGCTAATTTGGTATACAATATGACAATGAATATAGATGCAATATGCCTAGTAATGTGTTACTACAAACATTTGATGCTAAGTGCTAATGCAACATGATCTTTTATTGGATGATTTTATCAATGATCCTCATAGATCCTAGATAATCATAATGAGTTAGGGGTTGTCCTTTAATACAACACCCTTGAACATAATTTTAAATATTTCACACTCAAATTCATGGGTAATGACTAATTGGAAGGGGACGCTAGAGATACAATATAAAATTTGAATTAAAACATAAGTACATTTTGTGCAACAAAATTGATTTGAAGTAGGGAACGAGCAATTTGTAAGTTCAATTTAAATTCTTAGGATGTGAGAAATTGATATTGATGAGAACTTAGATACTTTTCTCTCTCTTACACATAAATACCTCGCTTAAAAACTACTTGTTACACAAAAGACAAACTAAATTAAAATAAACCCAAAACAAATGAAAAAATTGTAAGATATATAATATTCATAAGAGTTAGAAATTTTCCTCTAATTTTGAATATTGATTGGGAAATTTTCAAAATTAATTATTATACTTGTATAGCATCTAACTACATCAAAGGCGTTCCCTGTATGAGCTTCACCAAGCTCAATCTATCCATCAATGACTAGGAGTTTCAAATAAGGCATGCAAGATGATTGAATGGATCTTGTCCATCTATTTCATTATCGACAGCTCCTTGCCCAATGCCATTACCATTGAATGAAAGAATGCCAACATCAGGGAACACCACCCAATATTGGCTAAGTACTATGACAAGGCTTCATAGATGGCTTGTTTCTGTAGTCCTACCTACATTTCGAAGATGGCATTTACAAAGGATGTGACATTTATAAGAGCACATAGAAATTACAATTGGCTACCTCTCTACTAGGGAGGGTTCGGAAGGATCATGTAGAAATTACTAGAAGAAGTAAATTACACAATACTCTATGATTGATGCTTTTTCAAGTAACTGGTCATTTATATGGCATCAATCTCAACATGTTCAATTTTTTTATGATTTGATTATGCTACCCTTACTCAAATCACTCCATACGAAAGAAAAAATTATTGAAGATGCTTTTAAATGCTTCATCTTTCAAAAGTTGAAGGCCAAATGTTCTCCTGATCAAGATTTTGCAACTTGCAGGGAAAGGGTTTATAGTTATGATGGTTACTTGGTTACAGTGGGACTCAAAGACTTATAGCGAGCTTTCGATTTGAACATGGAGAATCTCATTCTCACTTGGCATATTTCCACCACAATTTTTCAAATAGTGATGCAACCATTGCAACTCCCTCTTTCAGTGCTCTTGGTGGCGATGGTGCAACCGGTGCTCCTCTTGCCACTGCTCCTCTCGCTATGGTTGTAGTTGGTGCTCTAGTTGGTGATGCATTACAAATTCTTGAGCTCGAGTTAGCATTTTTGTAGCTTCTAAATAAAAATATTAGCTAGGAGTTAAAAAATTCGATGTGAGGAGAGGAATGTTAAAATCAACAATGAAACAAGTTGTAGATCTATTCACAATGAATGAAAATTAACAATTATCACTCATTAGAATGATAGATTGCATTTACTAGGCATTGTCCAAGTTTAGTAACCTGTGAAACCATGAGTTGTTGAAGTTTAACATTTACTATTTCTAATTCTTCATGGGTATAGGTGGACAACATATATCTAACATACAACATAGTAGAGTCAAACGTGGAAGACATGCAAAACACATTACATTCATATCTACTAAATCTATGTGACACTTGTTTGAATGGACTTGTTA
The DNA here is from genome assembly GCA_007258455.2 of Sequoia sempervirens. Lineage (NCBI taxonomy): Eukaryota > Viridiplantae > Streptophyta > Pinopsida > Cupressales > Cupressaceae > Sequoia > Sequoia sempervirens. The sequence goes on from VDFB02352986.1 coordinate 20,857, forward strand.
AATGATACATTTTTTTGAACATGATTTAAACTTAGGGTTGTAAACTATGCATGATATTTCAATAGTATTTGTAGATTACCACATGAATACAAATCTTTGACAAGCTTCCCCTAAACATGGCATTGCAAAAATCCTTTGAAAAAGAAATACCAATTGAAAAGGAAAAAAAAAAACCTAATAAATATATTCAAGTAATTGAATTTCCATTTAATGTGAATAGATTGAAACAACGATTGTATGGAGATTCTAGATTTTGGTTCATCTCAATTTTTTCTATGGTAGGTTTCTTAGTTTTTAAATAATAAATTATATGTTTAATTTTTTTATTACTTTAGTAATTATACTATTATAGTATGTATTATATATAAATAATTTATTTTAACATATACATAATTTATTGAATAAAAGAGGGTAAAAAATTTATTGAAAGCAAGAAATCACCAATAGAAAGAAATCAGGGACCATAGAGGCTCCCAAGGAAAATCAGGATCACCGAATTTCCCAGTCAAGACACAAAACCACCGCATCATCAACACCAACCCACATCATCCAACCATGTCCTTCAAAGTAATCCTTTCTAAAGCTTGGAAATAATCTCAAGATAACTGCTCCCATCCCCCAATCTACCAAACACTAGCATGCTCAAAATCTCACCTCGCCAAACAATCTACAACTCTATTCCATTCCCTTGAGGGATGTGAGTAAAAGACATCACCTCCAACCTAGAAAATAGTTGCAAAATATGTTGAACAACTAAAGCAAGTTGCCAATTACCCCTTCTAGATTTTTCTCATTCAATAGACTAACAATGATCCGAGAGTCCAATTCACAAATAATCCTATGCCAACCAAGAGCATAAGCATGCTCAATCACCCAAAGAATCACCAACCCCTCCATAAGATTGTTGGTTTGATGTCATTTATGAATGGAGAAAAAGAAAATAATGGAGCTAGAACAATCTCGCCCATCTCCACCAATCCAAGTAGGCCTAGGATTACCCCTAGATGAGCCATTAGTGTTGATCTTCAAAACATCTGTTGGAGGAGGAGACTAGCTTCTAGCCCTCTGAACCTTCTTTTTAGCATGCCTACCTCTTCGAACACAAAATGTTTTAGAGGTCAATCCCTGCAAACATAATCTATTCACAATCTCATCATCACTCCTTTCCAAGGAAAAGCCACTTCACATTTAGCTTCCACAATCTTTGGGATCATACCAACAATCCTCTACCAAACCTATTGAATCATCAACTTCTCCCCATGAAAAAATCCTACAATTCATTTCCAGCCAAATTTTCCAAAGGATGAAAGTAGGGCCAATGCACCACACAATCTAAAGGAAAGAGGCTTGTGTAGGAGGTCTCCCCAAGCTACTCCAAAACTCAACAAGAGAAGAGGCATGAACAAAAGGATGTTTCCAAATACCCCACCAAAAATACCAAATAAGCATAGAAAAAGGGCACTAGAAGAACAAGTGGGAAGAGTCCTCCTCACTGCACCTACAAAGAACACAAATAGATGGACCCTAAATCCTCGCTTCTGAAGATTATCCCAAGTCAAACATCTATCCCAAGCTAAGTTCTATAGGAAGCAATTAAACTTAGGCTAGAACTTATTCCAAACATTCTTCCACTATGGAACTTCCAACCCACCATACTTTGAGCAATCAACTCTTAATACCCACTAGCCACCATGAAAATTCCCTTAGGATCTAGACTCCAAGACAAAATGTCCCTATCCCAAAGAGAGTTTCACTATCTACTTGCTAGACTATTACAAAAATCAACACGCTCCTCCTTTGATCCATCCATAGGCCATTCACTAGTATCTTTCCATCTAGACACCTCAACATGTCCATAGAGGTAAGAATTCTTGAAATCAATCACCCTAGACCAACTCGCCTCCAAGAAGCATTGACACAGATCCTACAGATTAGGATACCTACTCATAATAGGGGAAAACCCATCCCAAGATTCAAACCAAAAGAGAGCCGCATACCCCCTATTGCATATCGAAAATAAGACCTCCTTGATCAACTTAGCTCCTTTTTTAAGCCTTTCCCAAATCACAACACCTTTCCTCATAAGCGGATATCAAGGAATCTATTCCTTCGGTATCCCACTTAGGTACTTGTGAGATATAATCCTAGCCCAGACATGATCCTATTCCAAATACCATCTCCAACAAAGCTTGGTAGACAATACCAACCTAACCAAAGTCAAATGTTGCAACACGAGACCACCAAAGTGCTTTAGATTACAAACAATATCCCACTTCACAAGGCTCCACTTAGAAGATAACAAGCTACCAGTCCATAAAAACTTCCTAGCCAAAGAATCCAAATCTTTAATAAATCCAATGGAGCCATCTAGAGCATACACCTATAGTTGGGGAGAGCCTGCACTACCAACTTAAGAAGTTGAACCTGTCCAACAAAAGAAAGCCATCAGTGAGTCCAATGTTCACCTTCACATGAAACATCAATAATGTTTTGCTAAGAGCCCCTAGGGAGAATACCAAAAGAGATAGGAATTCCAAGATAAGTCAAAGGTAGAGACCCAATTTGAAACCTCAAAATATGAGCAATCCTTTGTTGAATGAGCCTCAAAGTATTAAAGAAGAAAATGGAAGATTTATTCTCATTAATCATATGTCTAGAAGCAACCAGATAAATGTCTAGAGCCTTACGCAAATTAGTAGCCTCTTTGACCTTGGCCATGCCCATCAAAGTAGTATCATCAACAAATTGCAAGTGTGACTGATGAGGTAAACCATTGCCCCAAACCCAACCTTGGATAAGACAGTGCCACATTTCTCTTAATCAATCTCCCCAAACCTCATCCAAAAGAATGAATAAATAGGGAGAAAGAGTATCCCCCTAGCAAAGACCTCTGTAAGCCCCAAATAAGAAGGACGGTTCCCCATTTATCAAAACCGAAAAGGAGGTAGTCATGACACAACTCATAACCCACATAACCCACTCCTCAACAAAATCAAAAGCAGTAAAAACTTTGCACAAGAAGGACCACTTAACTCTATCATAAGCCTTTGCCATATCCAACTTGATGAACATAGCTTTTTCTTTAGAGGTCACCATAGAGTGAATAGTTTTAGTGGCAATAACCACACAATCCAAAATTTTCCTATTAGCAAAAAAGCCTCCCTATTCCTCATAAATAAGTTTGTTGAGCCACTTCTTCAACCTTTCTGCAATCAACTTGGATAATTTTATAGACCACATTGCAAAGAGAAATAGGTTGAAACAAACTC